>JBBPLC010000525.1:0-17444 GCA_038089535.1 Hemileccinum rubropunctum
CCTCTGCACCATCAACCAACTATGAATGATATCTTACTTCAACTCTCAAAGTTAAACATGTCATCTAGCCCCTTTACTACACCAACAAATGAAGATTGACATTGGTCCTCAACACTATCCATTCACCCATCATCCAATCTGTGTTCATACAATAATTGGGTTAATTACTGGCAATTAAAGGGAAAATCAACATCAGCCCTGCCATCCCTGCCTATAACATCTGGGTTACCTATGCACATAGCCCACTCCATAGAAGGCCAACATGATGACAACACCCCTGACAATATGGGGAATCTCCTCCCATTGCTGTTCCCTCTATATATTATCATTCAATAATATGAAGAAGGGAATCAATACTAGAGGTACTAAGCAGGGTATGCATAGCTTTATCAATCTAGAGGTACACCTCATATGATTCAATACACTGTAGCATGCTATTGAAACCTCTACAATCCTCTGGTAATGCATGGAAATGGCAGCATAATGATGGAGTAGATTCAGAGGGCTAGATATTCAAGGTTCATATGCCTCATCTGGACCATTCACATCATTTTTTATTATTTCTATAGCACTGCCTATGCCAAAGTGAGCAAGAGGGTGATTCCTAAAGACAAAGGTAGTATTAACACAAGCTGTAGCATGCCCACTACCAGTTCAAGGTATGCTATGTGTATCATTATTCATATAACACAGAATGCAGATGGCATATATTGTTTAGTTGTAAAGCATGGTAGGGGAAGACCCCCTAAATGCAAGCATGCTCAAAGGCCACCTATGCACAATAAAGCAGTACCAAGTGTTCATGAACTGTCTGAATCAATGGGCACACATCACAAGGCTTTACCAGAACAACTAAAACATCCACATCCATGGAAGTGGCCACTGTCACCATCTCAGTCTGAGTTCAATGCAGAACTAGATGGGCCTGATCCTCCAGCCAGAATATCTAGGGAAGACAATGCTGATATAGTACTTGTGGGTCTAAACACACTATACTAATATATTACATTCCAGCAATGGTTCTGTCATTCTAGTATGCTACTGGCTACATTTCAGTATACCACAAATTGCTGGATGACCAAAGCCAGCAAGAGATATTCTATCTGCAAAACAGTCTAAACAATTTTCAAACACACCTTCAATGCCTTCCTGCAAGTCAAAAGGCAACAAGAAAAAGCAAAGATTATGTATGGTAAATCAAGGCAACATTGTTTGTGTTCTACATGAATCTCAGGTTTTACAAGGTGAAGGAACTGAGCAAAGAATCAAATCTAGTGAGAAAAGGACCTAGGAAAGAGGTGGTGCATTGTCAACTGAAGTCCAGACAGGTATTTGAAGAGGAGCTATGGTGCTTCAGTGGATTTGATGGTCTAGCAAGCAAGAAGGTAGAGACAGAGTGCCAGACAAGGCATACAAGGCTGCAATGACTCAGTGTGGCTATCAAAAACAAGAGAAAATCCACAGCGAAATGGAAAGGGATTCAAGAGGATGAAAATCCCAATACTTTGAATCTTGACACCAGATGATGATGATAATGAGCTAAAGGATACATTATGGCAATTAATGGGAAGATCAACAGGTCCTAAAAGGCACAATGAAGAGGGTGATAATAAAAATGAAAAGGATAATAGGGAGCAGCATGAAGAGGAGGATAAAGAGAATTCTGAACCAGATAGTGCCAGTGATAACTATTCTGAGTAATAAATGAATGAATGGTCACATCATTGTTTTGTATCTTTAGCTAGGGTTAGGTTATTCAGTGAACACATTCAGAGAGCCCTGGTATTTTATTTCATTTAATAGTATTATTTCATCTTCTACCTTCTATGAAAGATCAAATTTGCTAGCCTCAGGAATGCTAGCTATAAATAAGATGCAGGATATTCCTAGTAGTATCTAACTCTCCAGAAATGATGGCAACCTTTTCTAATCTTCATAAAATTATTTAAGCATATGGCATATATTCCCTGGGATTAATAGAACCCCATGAATTCATTCATTCATTCACTGGTAATACCTCTAAAATCACACAAAATTGATAGGAAGGTCCTGAAACTGATGATAATAGTGACAACTCTTCTGAGTAGTGAATATAACCATTTTAAATTGTCTATACCAATGTTTCTACTATGTGGTATCAACATTGAGCTGGACATAAGCTAAGAGCTAACACCTGAGGATGAGAAAGATGAGTTGAAACATTTATTTATTTATTCATTGGTACAGTTGAAGAAATGACCTACAAATTCTGAAACAGATAATACAAGATGAGAATGAATGAATGAATGAGGAGCAGGAGCAGGAGACAAAGAAATTTGGATAAATAGTGTAGTCAAATGTGTATGAAAAGTATACAAAAAGTGTACAAAAAGTGTACTAAAGATGTACAAAAAGTGCAATCAAAGTGCAATCAAAAGTGTAACCAAAAGTGTAACCAACAGTGGGGCAAACATATAGAGTGGACAAAAGTGTAGTCAAGAGTCTACCAAAGGTGTACAAAAGGTATACAAAAAAAGTGCTCAAAAAGCATAGTAAAATGTAGTAAAAGTGTATGTAAACTTGACTCTATGTCAAATGGTAGCATGTGTTTCCCAGGTGTTTTTAAACCTTCTAGAAGCATATAGAATGGTTTCTGAGTTCTGTGGAATTTTACTTCACACAATGTAACTACCTTGCCTTCTACTCCCCTCATAAAGATCAAATTTTCTAGCCTCAGGAATGGTAGCAATAAATAAGGGGGAGAATGTTTCTACTGCTATTTAGCGCCCTGAAGACAGTGGTAGTATTTGTGAAGCCCAATAAAATTATTTGGACAAATGGCAGACATTTCTTCCCTTCCTTCCATTGAAGCATAAGGCATAGTAGACTACAGGACCATCCCAGAATGCTTCCAGTATTTTTTCTTGGATGTTATGTAGGCCTCTAAATCCATTGGTAACATTTACAAGACCCCACAAAATCATTTTAGTATTGATCTTTTATCCATGCCTGAAATAACATTGTTTGATTTTTATCTCAAGATTCCAACCACCAATTTCTTTGCATAAAGGGTCAAAATGTGAAACGGGATGAAAAGAACAACTAGAGTATGCCACCTAATCTAGGCAGTGGGCAACTTCTGTGACAGTGTAGACTTGACAAGTTCTAACGTCAAGCCAGACATGGACGAGGATGTGATATTCAAGAACTAAGAAGTTTACAGTGCCAAAGTATATCATGAACTTGGGATGAGGAATAACAAGCATGCACTAATGTAGCACAAGAGACAGCAAGGGCAGAGTAGATTGAAGTAACTATGAAGAGTGGTAAACAAGAGAACCAGCCCCTAAGGTAAAGGATTCAAGTGAATAGGACTAAGGAAAGAGTAGATGACAGAGAGGGATGGGTTTATATAGTGACTAGCTATGGGTTTAGGGTAGGTTGTCTGAGTCCTAAATAGTTAAGGGCCAGTGTGAGAAAGGAGACATGAGGCAAAACGCAAGTAGACCATGAGAATGGCAAGAAGTCCATGTGGGAAGAAGGAAGCATCCTCATGGGAAAAGAAATGGAAGTGAAAGGCATGAGACATGATATTATGATGACATCATGAGTCTGGACCTCAGGTCACGTGAGGTGTTTCATGGTCATGTGCACTGGTCATGTGACTTCGAAAGTGAACAGAAATCGTTAAGTACAAAAGTGAAGAAAAAGTGAAAACATAGTGTATAGGTCCTGAACTATAACAAAATGATCATGGAAATGGGCTCTATTTTATTATATACTTTTTTAAGCCATCAGATGGTTATAAGTTTGAATCTTAATTCCAGAATGACCTTATAAATGATGTGGTTATCCACTGGGGACTTTCTTAGGGTCTTTCTAAGGTAGACAAGGATCAATCAAGGGATACCCTTATCAATGGAGACAAGCAGCAAAGAAGAGCTGCTGGAGATGAAGTTAGAACAACAAGTGTCCACTTAGAAGTAGGATGAAGACTCAGAGAAGTGAAAAATGAATGAAAGGATCAAAGAATACTATTCCAGGTAGGTCTAGCTTAGGAAGTACATGACAGAGATAATCATGACATCATGTCTCATGTCTTTCATCTCCATCTTATCATTCACATGAACTCAGATGACCTACCCTAAACCCATTGCTAGTCACTGTATAAACCTCCTTCTTTCATTGTCTATTTTTCCCTAGTCCTATTCACTTGTGTCCCTCTCCACCTTAGGGGCCAGATCCTTTCCAAATATCACTCTACTTACTTTTCAACATTGAGCTCATGAACAACTCATCATTTTCTCCTACCCTTGCACTTGCTGTTGTTGTGTTCATTACCACACACTTATTTGAAATCCACGTTTTATGCTCTATCTAGGAACCATCAATTTCCTAGTCACTGATCTACACATACTCATTCATGTTTGGCTGGATACTCACAGTCAAACCATTCATACCGTTGCTGAAGTCACACTCTGCCTAGATTAGGTGTCATGCTCATTGTTTAGTTTCTGTCTGGTTTCATACTCATGGTATCCTCATTGTTCCCTTATCTAACCTGGCCCTAACAACTTTTGGACTCAGACAACCTACCCTAAACACATCACTATTCACTATATATACCTCTCTCTCTTGTTGTCTATTTCCTTAATCTTATTCATTTGTTCTTCTTTTCTCCTTAGAGGCCAGGAACTTCTTGAGTACTACTCCTTCTTTTATTCAAAATCCTACTCTGCCATTGCTGTCTTCATGCATGTTATCACATGCTCTTGAATGTTATATCTTGCATCTTTTGTCTTCTGTGATAGGACTAAACTTAACAATGGAGATGTTTACCTTATATAGGGGAACAGCATTGAGGATCAAGGAAAATGTGAATGTAGATGTCAAGACCAAAGACATGGATGATAACAGTTCCAATGTATAACATGGAATAGTGCTCAATAACAGGAGCAATGACAGCAAAGCACAGAGACAGGATAGATTACTACAAGTTATTCACAATCTCAAAGCAAGAAATAGACAATAAAGGGAGAAGTCTATATATGTAAGTAAGGATGGTTTAGAGTAGATTATCTGAGTTCTAAATAGTTTAGGGCTAGTCATAGATAAGAAAACATGAGCAGAGCACAAGTATGGTGAGAAATCCATGTAAGAAGGAAGAAGCATACTTATGTGAAATGAAAACAGAAATGAAATACCATGAGGTATGATATCATGATGACATCATGGGGCTAGGTCATGTGAGATTTCTCACACTCATGTGCACTCATCATGTGACTTC
The DNA here is from genome assembly GCA_038089535.1 of Hemileccinum rubropunctum. Classification (NCBI taxonomy): domain Eukaryota; kingdom Fungi; phylum Basidiomycota; class Agaricomycetes; order Boletales; family Boletaceae; genus Hemileccinum; species Hemileccinum rubropunctum. The sequence continues at coordinate 5,267 of JBBPLC010000525.1, forward strand.
AAAAGTGAAAAGAATATATTAAGTGTGAAAAATAAAGAAAGGTAGAAAATATAGCATGAGGTCCTTGAACTACAACACTACCCTCCATTCACCAGATTTGAGATCTAGCTCAGAATCAGTGAATTCAGTGTAGGTGGGACCAAACAAATGGAAGAGGGAGTGGAAGTTGACATTGAAGATATCTCAAATGGGTTGTGGAGTATTATTTCCTCATGAGAATAACCAATACATTTACCAAACAACCCCTCAGGAGTCATACTGGAGTTTATGGGCTCTGTTTCCATGCATGGAGAGTAGTTTTGGATAACAGAAAAAGGGATGGTGGTAGTAAGGATATTGTTGTGTGCAAATTGCACCATCTTTAGCCACAAGGCCTAGGTTGTCTGCTTTTTAGTGACATAAGCATGGAGATATGTGATAACTTCTCTGTTGGCCTGTTCCATCTGACCGTCTGTCTAGGGATAGTATCCCATGGAGAGTTTCTGCTGAATACCAAGAACTTTGCAGAGTTCCTTGGTAAACTCTGAGATGAACTGTGGTTCTCTGTCTGAAAGAATAGTGTTAGGCAGTCCATGGAGACACCATACGTGATCTCTAAATAAAGTAGCTAAGTCCAAGGAAGAAGTAGTTTTTACAGTGCTTTGCAAATCTCTGCAGAAAATGCATTGCAAAAAGCTTGTTGGCTAAGGATTACTAAGGCAGGACCCCAAACTTGTCTCAGTGAGTGAGCTGTGAGCAGGCTATCATGCTTGCCCTCTGACCCATCACCCATGCTGACTCACACTATCCCTAACAACACAAAATACCAGATCCTTATTCTTTATGAACAAGGCCACTCCATCAAAGACATCTGCACTGTCCTTGGTGTCAAAAAAACACTTGTTTACAATATGCTCTGGCTCTACAAAAATTTTCATACCATCTCTAGTCCTTATATCTATTCCTGCTCCATTGGATGTCCTCATGTCCTCAGCCAAGAAGACATTATTTTCATTTGTAATGTGATCCAACAGAACTCTACTATCTATCTCAATGAGCTTCAAAAGGAATTGTGGGAGAAGTGCCATATGTATGCTACAATGTTATAGTTCAGGACCTATACAATACATTTTCAACTTTTCTTTACTCTTTGGACTTAATGTTTTCTCTTCACTTTCGAAGTCACATGATCAGTGCACATGACTGTGAGACCCCTCATGTGACCTGAGGTCTAGCCCATAATGTCATTATGACATCATACCTCACATCTTTCTCCAATCCTTTTCCCATGAGGATACTTCTTTCTTCCCACACGGACTTCTTGCTGTCCTCATGGTCTCCTTACATTTATCTCATGGCTCTCTTCCCACACCAGCACTTAGTCATTTAGGACTCAGATGACCTACCCTAAACACATCGCTATTCACTATATAAACCCACTCTCCTCTGTCGTCTACTCTTTCCCTAGTCCTATTCACTTGAATCCTCTTCTACCTTAGGGGCTGGTTCTCTTGTATACTACTCTTCTCTTTACTTTCAATCCTACTCTGCAGTTGCTGACTTTGTGCTCATTACCACATGCTATCATCATAGAATGTTTATGCTATACTTGAGGACCATCAACTTTCTCATCGCTAACTACCACATTCTAGTCCACGTTTGGCTAGACACATGTAACCGTACTGTCCACACCGTTGCTGAGGTCACACAATGCCTAGATTAGGTGTTGTCCTCTGTTTGTTTCTTTGTCATTCAACTCTGTTTCATACAATATCTACTATTTCCCGTACTTTGCAGTGCCTTGAAATCACATGAAAAGGAGTATCATTCTCTGCTGCTGAGCAGAGCAATGAATTATGTGCACTTTACATGAATCAGATTGGGGCAGAAGCATGTGACACAGAAATGCTACTCTTTATTGATGAAGCTGTGAAGAATTGAAGAATATTGTCTCGCCCTTGTGAATGGTCAACTCAAGGACAATGGTGCTATGGTTCCCAGTACTTTATACATGGTGTACGTTACTCAATTCTTCCTGCCATCACATTGGATGGCATAATTAGCTATGACATTATTGAGGGCCTAGCCCATGGTCCATGTTTTCTATGATTCTTACAGGAATGTGTGGTATGTAACATCTATTTTCATCTGAGAGATAATTGACATTTTTTCTAGATGCCTTACACCACTGTGTACCCTGGCCCATGTAGCATTATTATCATGAACAACTGTTGCATCCACCATGGTGAAGAAGTCCAGCACTGGTTAAAAGGATGCACTGTAAGTGAAATTATCACAATGCATTATACTCTACTGACCTGTCTTAGTGTGTAAACTTATCTACTTGCCACCATACTCATTCAATTATAATCTGATTGAACAGGTGTTTTCAGTGATCAAAACTTACTTGTGCCACCATGAGAAGGATCTGTCTGTGATGAGAATCATTTGCACTTGTCAGAGCATTACACCAGACAAGGCTAAAGGCTATTTTTGTGCATCTGGGTATATTGTGTAGTGTACTATGTAAATATCTACATAGTACTATCAAAACAGTGGAAAGATGTCATCCTCCTCAGGCTCATAGTCCTCAATGACTACAAAACCATGTGGGACAGGAAGCCATTGATTCTGCATGTCACATTTGTAGTATAGATCATAATCAGTGTTTGGATCAGCATCACCTCCCTCCGTCATTGGCCCAGTAAAGTAGCAACCTCCGCCACCATGATAGCACTTTTTGTATGCAATCTTTGTCTTTCACAGTGGAGACACAATCCAGGTCTTATTACTAGTTGACTCAGTGTCCAACAATGTGGATCCAGTGCCACTCTGTTTGCACTTTGCTTCCTGTCCATTCTACCAGGCAATACTACATTTTTTGAGACAAGTGATATCATCTATTGAGATGCCAATTCTGCCCAATATCTTCTTATCCAGAGGGGCCCCTTTCATCACCAGATTGAATGACTTGATATTCAGTGGGGTACTTAGCATGGCATGCCCTTCATCCTGTATCCAAAAAGCATTAGAGTTTTCTTCTGATGCAACAATGAAAAAAACTTACCAGCACACAACACCAGTCCATCATCAAACTTGGCATGAGTGTAACTGGTCCTGTTGGACCAATATATATGTACCCATCCTCAAATTTGTCCTTGTAAATCCATGTCTGAAACCTTTAAGCTCTGAATCCATAGTATTAGTACCCAAGTAGCATGTGATTGCAATGTACATACTCACTAGTGTCCACAATAGGCCCAGTCTTGTCCTTTTCATCATCTATCATGCCGGCACTCAACATTGGGAGCTTTTCAACATCCTTCATATCAATGAATATCTTTGTACTGCTGATATCATGTTCACATATCTTTTGTCCCATTTCTTTGTAGTCAAACTCATTGTCAATGTCCATTTTATCACCAGAGTGCTGACTAGCACATATTAGACTCAGGGAAAAAGATAAAAAAAAGAACTGATCCTTTTAACTTTGGCAGCACATACTTGAATGGGGAGCAACATTTTTCTGACACCTTACTGCTCCTATCCATGTTTTTCAAGCAGACCAGTCAGAAAATCAATGTAGTTGTCCTTGTCAATAGCAAAGGGCAATTCTTTGACCTTGACTGACTTTTTTCATTTATAGTGGCCACTTTACAAACATCCCTAGTAGTCCAGTTGAGGAGAGTGTAAACAGTCAGTGATACCTTGAATGTGTGGACTTTTTTATCCTGAACAGGCTCTGGTGTTGGCGACATGATGCAAGCAAAGTGACTCAACTCACTGCATGTCACACAAACAACATGCATAACAATGCCTTTGGGGTCCTGGCTTAGTAATCCTTAGCTGATGAGCCTTTTGCAATGAATTTTCCACAGAGATTTGCAAAGTGCTGTAAACAAGGAAATATAATGATCTCTTTGGAAAAGCAATTGATAACAACCCCTATAGATTTAAAGCCATTTGAAAAGGGAAGTCTAGTAACAAAATCAAAAGAAATGTCTTACCATGGGTGGGAAGGAATAGAAAGTAACATGGGTTTTCCTGCTGGTGGTTTTGATGAACCCTTTGTGAGGGAGCATACCTGACAGTGCTCTACATAGGAAGTGATGTCCTTGGCTGTGCCAGGCCACCAAAAAAAGTGTTTGATAGAGGAAATGGTGCAATCATGGCCAGGGCAGCCAGCAACTGGGGAATCATGGAAAAGCAAGATCAACTCAGTGTGAAGGGAAGAGGGCACAAAAACAATGCCATTTGAATTTCTGAAAAGTTGTTCTGAAGTATAATATTCAAACTCATTGATAGTATCAACATCCATTCTAGATGATTCCAAGGATAGTTTAGTTTTAAAGTTCGGAGATAGAGAAGTGGAAGAAATGGCTTGGATTCCCATTGAACCAAACCTTTTATCGATATATTGCTAGAGTCTTTTCTTCTTTGAGTGTGGGATTTTCTATTTTTCAATAATTAGTTGTGCAATACAGTTGAATTTAGAAACGTGAAAAGGGGAATTGGAATAATTGAACAGAATTATGCCAATTTTTCCTCTATAATTAATATCAATGACTCCAGCCATAATGTCGATTTTGTGTTTGAGAATGAGGCCCGAATGGGGTGCAATTTGCTGTAGATACCAGAGGGGAGCTAGATCTTGACATGAGTGGGGATGAGAACTTGATCATGGGCAGAGATGTTAAGATCCAGGGAGGAATACAGGTTCAAGCCTGCAGTGTCAGGGGAGTCCTTTGAGGGCAAGCGTGCATCTGGGGAAGTTAATTTGACCAGAATAGATAAAGAAGATAAGTAAAGAATAGTGGAATGAAAAACAGTGATATTCTCCTTTAACTTATTGACTGTGTTACCATGGTCTATAATAGAGTGGAGTGGCAAATAAGGCTGAACCAACTCCAAACAAGGATGACCTAGTCAGAACCAGGGCAGCTGAAGTCGCCAAGAACAATAAATACAATGAGGACCCTATAATGGTGGTTAACCAGCAAAGGAAAGGAAGTGAGTGGTACTCAAGTGTACTCAGGCCCCATACAATGGAGAGTAAAACAAATGAATAAGACTGGCTAACCCAGTTGCTTCGCTACCCTATATATAGTGATACCCTATCATGCATGAAACTGGATGAAAACTACTAAGGAGCACTATACCTAATCTAGGTGTAGGGCGACTTCTATGATGGTGTGGATGGTGTGATTACAAGTGTTCAACCAAATGTGGATAAGTATGTGGAGGTTGGTGATGAGAAAGTTGACAGTGCTGAGGTAGAGCATAAAATGTGTTATGATGAGAGTGTGCAATAATGTGCACAAAGCCAGCAAGAGCAGAGTAATGGATTGGAGAAAGAAGATACAGGAGTAGTACTCAAAGAGAAACTGGCCCCTGAGGAGGAGGAGGATTCAAGTGAATACAACTAAGGAGTAGTGAAATGGAGTTGAGCTATGGAAACAACAAAGAAGATCAACACCTAATCTAGGTGTTGAGTGACTTCAATGGTGTGAATGGTGAATGTTCAACCAAACGTGGACAAGGACGTGATACTCGGCGACTAGGAAGTTGACAGTTCCCAGATACAGCATAAAATGTAGAATGACAATGAGCGTGTGATAACATGCATGAAGCCGGCAAGAGCAGAGTAAGATTGGAAGTAAAAAAGAGTGGTAAACAGTTGACCAGGCCCCTAAGTGGGAGAGTAATCAAATGAATAGGACTGAGGAGTAGACGACGAAGGGAAAGGGTTTATATATGTAAGTATGGGGTGTTTAGGGTAGGTCATCTGAGTCCTAAATAATTAAGGGCCGGCATGGGAAGAGAAACACAAGGTAACCATGAGGACAGCGAGAAGTCCGTGTGGGAAAAGAAAACGTCCTCATGGGAAAGGAAATGGAGATGAAAAACATGAGGCATGATGTCATTATGACATCATGGGCTAGGCCTCAGGTCATGTGAGGGGTCTCACGGTCACGTGCACTGGTTATGTGGCTTCAAAAAAGAAAAGAAATCATTAAATCCAAAAGTGAAGAAAAGTTGAAAATGTAGCATATAGGTCCTGAACTATAACACTACCCCCCATTCACCAGATTCAAGGTCTAGTCAAGAATTGGTGAATTTGGTATAGGAGGGACCAAACAGACAGAAGAGGGATGTAAATTCTAGCTCAGAGATACCCCGGATTGGGTGTGGAGCATTTAGGTGAGAAGCATGAAACTCAGCTATTGCGTCTTGCACATGTTTTAAGTTAACAGTGGGTTCCCAGGTGCGATCCACCTCATTCCATCCCTTCCAGTGGATGAGGTATGGTAATTTCCCACAATGAAGTCTCAACTGGACAATGCGGTTGACTTCATATTCTTCATGACAGTCTTCGGTCATGGCAATAGGATCTGGTTTAAATATGGGTTGTCCATCCAGCGGGGCTTTGTAGAGTTTTACACAGGAAATGTGAACCATCAGATGAATGGATATGGAGGAAGGGAGAGCAAGGGTGACAGCATTAGGGAGTATGGCGGAAATTTGGTAAGGGCCAATAAATTTCTGCGTAAGTTTACGTGCAGGATAGGGAAGGGAAAGTTGTTCAGTGGAGAGCCAAACGAGGTCTCCAATAGAATAGTCTGGAGTGGAAGAGCACTTGGATATTTGTGCATGTGACATCCAATCGCGGGTTTTTTGTAGCATGGAAGTGATCTCTTCATGGGAGCAACCAATATTTTTACCGAATGACCCCTCAGGAGTTATAGTGGAGATTGTGGGCTTCATTTCCATGCATGGGGAGTAGTTTTGCATGACCGAGAAAGGTGTGGTTCCCATGGCAGTGGTGAGAGTATTGTTATATGTGAATTGCACCATTTTTAACCACGAGGACCAGGTCTCCTACCTTTTAGTGATTTAAGCACGAAGATATGTGATAACTTCTTGGTTGACCCTTTCCATCTGACCATCCATTTGAGGATGGTATGCTGTGGAGAGTTTCTGCTAGATGCCAAGTACTTTACAAAGTTCCTTGGTGAATTCCGAGATGAATTGTGGTCCCCTATCTAAGAGAATAGTGTTAGGGAGTCTGTGGAGATACCATACGTGATCTCTAAATAAGGCTGCTAAGTCTGAAGAGGAAGTTGTTTTAAGGCAAGGGAAGAGAACAATTTCTTTTGACAAACAATTGACAACTACCCCTATAGAATCAAAACCGTTGGAAGGGTGTAGTCTGGTGACAAAGTCGAAGGAAATATCTTCCCATGGGTGGGAAGGGATGGGTAAAGGCATAAGTTTACCTGCTGGTGGCTTTGACGATCCCTTTGTGAGGGAGTACACCTGACAGTGATCAATTTAGGTAGCAATGTCTTTAGTGGTGCCAGGCCACCAGTAGAAACATTTAATGGAAGAAACAGTGCAGTCGCAGCCTGGGTAGCCAGCAACAGCAGAATCATGGAAAAGCAAGATCAGCTCAGTGCGAAGGGAAGGGGGCACAAAAATGATGCCATTTGAATTTCTGAATAATCTTTTGTTTGCATAATATTCATATTCGTTGATAGCATCAATGTCCAATCTGGCAGATTCCAAGGATAATTTAGTTTTGAAATTTGGGGAGAGAGATGTAGATGAGATGACCTTGACTCCAGTGGAGCCAAAACCTTTATCGTTTCATTGTGACTCTTCTAGAATCTTTTCTTCTGTTAATGTTGGGTTTTCTATTTTTTCAATCATTAGTTGCACAATACAGTCAAATTTGGAAACATGGAAGGGGGAATCGGAGTGGTTGAACAGAATTACACCAATTTCTCCCCTATAATTGGTGTCAATGACTCTGGCCATGACATCAATTTTATGTTTGTGGGCAAGGCCTGAACGAGGTGCAATTCTGCTGTAGGTACCAGAGGGGAGTTGAATCTTGACATGGATGGGGATGAGGCATTGATCATGGGCGGGAATGTCAAGATCAACAGATGCATACAGGTCAAATCCTGCAGCATCAGGAGAGCCCTTCGAGAGTAAGTGAGCATCTGTGGAAGTTAATTTGACCAGAATAGATAAAGAAGAAGCATGGAGAACAGTAGAGGGAAAAACGGTGATATTCTCATTCAATTTATCAACTATGTCGCCATGGTCTGGTCGACGAGAAAGAGCATTGGCATGTCCATTCGTGGTGCCAGGTTTGTAAATGAGTGTGTAGTTAAATTCTTGTAAAAGCTTGTGCCAGCGAGCTTGACGGCCCAAAAGTGTTTGCAGCTTTTTCCAATATTCAAGATTCTCGTGATCTGTCCAAATCTTGAAGTTAGCTTTACTGATTAAATAGTGGCGCCATTCTTTGAGGGTGTGGATGATAGCAAGCAACTCCTTGTCGTAAACCGGCTAGTTGCATTCTGTGGAAGAAAATGAATGTGAAAGGAAGGCACAGGGGCACCAAGAGCCATCCTCCCCTAAAGCGGATAACACTGCGCCAGTTGCAATGTCACTGGTGTCAGTTTCAATGTGCATTTCTTTCAAGGCATCTGGGAAAGCAAGGAGGGGAGCGGTGGTAAATTGTTTTTTAAGCATGTCAAACACATTTTGTTGTGTCTCCCCCCAGGTGTATGGCATGTTTTTCCTTGTTAGATCATTGAGGGGATGGGTCATCTGTCCAAAACTGTTAATAAATTATCGATAATAGTTACAAAGTCTGAGGAAGGATTGAAGCTGCTTGAGCTTCGTGGGGGCAGGCCAGTCAAGTATTGCATTGACCTTGTTGTTTTGCATGCTGACACCATCATGCCCAAAAAGTCAACTTTGTCAGCGTTAAATATGCATTTTTTGGGTTTTGCATATAGGTCGTTTTCGCATAGTCTGCGCAAAACTTCCTTTATGACCTTGGAGTGTCCCTTGTTGGATTTGTTTTTCATGAAGATGCACATGTCATCAAGGTATACAATGACCATGGCATACACATCATTAAAAATATTGTTCATCATCTGTTGAAAGGTGGGAGGAGAATTAGTCATCCCAAAATATATTACGACTGGTTTGTAAGCCCCCAGGGGCATTATGAATGCGACTTTCCATTTGTTGTCTTCTTTGATGCGAACATTGTTGTATCCCCACCTAAGGTCAAGGCAGGTGAATTTGTCTGTGCCTTTGAGGCAATCAACAAGTGCTGAGATCAGGGGAAGAGGGTATGAGTTTTTAACTGTACCATCATTTAAATAACGATAGTCCATGACAAGTCATTTTTTGCCAGTTTTCTTTGGAATAAAAAATATGGGAGCCGTTTGTAGGGACTTCAATGGGTGAATATATCCTTTTTCTTGTTCGGAATTGATGAAGTTCTGGACTTCTTCTAATTCAGTATCAGAGAGAGGGATTACCTGACCCTTTTTGAGTACAAAGTCGGGTTTGAGATTGATGGCATGGTCCCATGGTTTTAGCACAGGCATGTGCTTAGATTCTTCTTTGCTGAAGACGTCAAGGAACTCATGATACTGCTTCGGTACTTTATTGGCGAGTTCTTCCTCGATGGAGCAGATGGCTGGGTTCCAGACCTCTTTGATTAGTTCTGCTGCATTAATAGTAACGCAGTTGTGTGTGCATCAACAAAACTTTATTTCTTTGTCCACCCAATCAATGAGCAGGTTGTGGTGTTGGAACCAGTCATAACCTAGATAAATACGGTGAGTTCCTAAATTGGTTACCAAGGCGTTGACTCCTTCAGAGTGTCCTTGGTAAGAAAAAACGACGGAATTGTAATCAGTGATTGTTCCATGGGGCAAAGATGTCCCATTGGCATTAGTGATAGACCAGGGGAGGGATAATTTTTTGGTGGGAATGCCCAAGGACATTACCTATTTTTTGTCCACAAATGTTTGGACTGCTCCAGAATCTAGGAGTACTTTTTCCAATGTTTTTTGCCATTTATTTTTTTTCTGAAAGAACACATCAGTGTTGATATTGAATTCCCCAGCAGAAGAGGTATTCCTGAGGATAAGGGTAGGGTTAGCAGGAGAATCAGATAAAAAAGAAAAATTGTTCATAACTGGAGAATTAAGCACACTATGTTTATCCTCCAGTGCCACGCTCCAAAGAGATGCTCCTTTGGAGTTGGTATTGTAGCTATTACAAAGCGAATTGTTCAGTGTGTCAACGTCACCCGACAAACTGTCCATCTCTCCAAGTATAGCAAAACAATTGAAAGAAGGAGAAAAATGAGAAGAAAATGAAATAGAAGGGTCCTTAGCCAAGTAGGTACCTCCCACTACTTGGCTTTGTCTTTTCCCTTAAGTCCTTTGGCAGCGAGCTGATGAGCCCAGGACTCAAACATATCTAAGTAATAGGCTTGTGCCTCTTTGGTCATCTATGGGGGATTTCCGGACTTGTACAGCCTCGGGGACCATGGCAATGGAAGTGGTAGGGGAAAGCGGGATCTCACAGAGAGGAGCAGGGCGAGGCAAGGTGTAGCGGGTGCAACTGGTGACTGGATCAAAGATGGGCCAGCCATGCAGTTTGTGGGGTTTTTTACAGGTGTGGGACAGATGACTAACCTTGTTGCAGTTATAACAGGTCCTTGATTCCTGTTAGGTTGGTTGGACCACACGAGTGTCCATTGGGACACCTTGGCCTGGTTGCATACCCACTTCTATGAAGCAGGGCTTGAATTATCGTTGCTGTGGTTGTTTGCTTCTTTCCAACCCCATCTTTTCAAACATTTTTCCCATCTCCACCACCTTCTCCTGCCAAGTGGCAAGCGAGTCGCCGAGAGTGGAACTCCTTGTTGACAACTGAAAATAGATGTTGTAATCTATGTGTTCTTTGTAAAGACAAAGAACGTTGTTGTCATGCCTAGACAGGTCTGCATCCTGTCACAGGAGCTCGAATTGTTGTGTGAACACCTTGATCAGCATTAAGCCCTGCTGAAGGTTGGTGAGCCAGATATAAGACTCTTCTTTTAAAACATCAATATGGAAGTGGTCTTCTACTTCCTTTTTTAATTCCTCCCATGATGGCCATTCAAGAGCGGAATTCTTCTTTTGGTACTTTTCAAGGGTGATCCTTGCAAAAGGCTCAACCTTGCCGACCATTCGGAGGAGAACGGTGGTGGTTTGTTGATAGTTGTCAAGACCTCCTTGGCATTGTACCCAGGTTGTGATTTTGACCCACCAGAAGCAGAAGGTGACCCAGTTGCTGTCCCATGTACTGGGGTCGGCGATTAGCTTGGTTGGCAGAGATGAAGGGCGCGCCATTGCTGCCTTGGCGAATTGTTGTGTCATCTGCTGTTGTGACAGCAGGGATGCTTGCAGCAAGGCAGCCATATTGGCCATTGTGTTTCGGATATCGGCCCATGTAACATTAGGGTTGGTGGGCAGGGCTGCTTGCTCAGCTTGTTGTGACATGATTTATAGAAATTTGTTAGGGCGGCAGAGTATGGATTTAGGACGAAGGTGATAGAACGCGGCAAAATGTTCTGTTTCGGGGTGGACGTTCTTGAGTTCTCTGCGACAAAGTTTGCGCTGACAATGTGCACAGGTAGAGCTGGTGCAGGAAGGGGAATGGGAGAGACGGCATGAGAAGAAAAGGAAGGGGAAGGAGCTTGAGGTTCGGGAGTAACTTTGCGAGAGGGGATTGGTGTGGGGAAGTATTCCTGGACTGGTTCGGCTGGGTGGTTGTTAGGGTTGACCTTGTTGTAAGTTGGTGGAAGTTCGCCTAGGTAGTGCACGAAGTTGGGGGCGAAAGTCAGGGTGGCTTTGGTGTGGATGAGACACGGATAATGTGAGTAGTGGCATAAAAATTAATAGCAGCTTGCTGCTGTTGGAAAATGAGATGGTCTGCATGGGCACGAGAGCACATAAAACAATGGAGGTGAGGGGGAATGAACAGGGTCAGCCTTGCGGTAGTCCTATTCAAGTGAAAAAGACTGAGGAGTAGATGACAAAGGGGAAGGGTTTATATATGTAAGTATGGGGTGTTTAGGGTAGGTTGTCTGAGTCCTAAATAATTAAGGGCCGGCATGGGAAGGGAAACACAAGGTAACCATGAGGACAGCGAGAAATCCATGTGGAAAAAGGAAGTGTCCTCATGGGAAAGGAAATGGAGATGAAAAACATGAGGCATGATATCATTATGACATCATGGGCTAGGCCTCAGGTCATGTGAGGGGTCTCACGGGCATGTGCACTGGTTACATGACTTCAAAAAAGAAAACAATCATTAAGTCCAAAAGTGAAGAAAA
>JBBPLC010000526.1:0-17297 GCA_038089535.1 Hemileccinum rubropunctum
TGTCTGAATACAGCGTCTCCAGTGCTGCTGGAACGAAGGTTGGAATCAAATATACGGTCGCCGAGGGAAACAACCTCAAGGCCTACATCCTCTTCGGATAGGTGAGTTGCGGACCCCCCATCGGCCCCTGTTCATTGAATTAAATTAATGACTACGGTTCGCTTGTTAGGTATTCTTCCCTACTTGTTGCTTGCGGAACAAGTTGGATGTGTACAGTAGTTTCGTCGACGAATCAAGTTGTATGGATGTACCTGAGTGGAAAATGACAAAAAAAAATTGCCCAGCATTTCGAGCAGAGTTGTTAATGAGAATTGAGATCATATCAAGCAGACTGGTGACCACGTCTAAAAGAGGCAAGCAAGTGAAAAGAGGTAAGAATGACGCAAGGCGGACCCGGGCCCGGCCGTGTGAGGTCATTCAGCGTATCATGGCCTGGCGCGCTGGTTTTTAGAGGAGTGTGGAGCGGAAGCGCCCTTGTCATCGATCATCGATCATCTCCTGCAGTATTAAATATTCCATTCATAACAAAGATTCAAGCACCTTTAGACGACACGCTCGTCAATTTACTCTGAGTTGTTCGAGTACGGAAAATGAAAATGCGGTATCGTTATTCCTATCACTGCCTGAAGGCATCCATTTTGACATTGTCCACACACTTCTTTCTGAATTCTTCTTTTTGGAAGAGCCTTGCGCACGATTTACCGGACGAACTGGCCACTGTTTGAAAAGCGTGAGGATCGTTGCGTCGTCACAGTCCGTGAAACACGCAACCATCTACGAGGTAGCTTCTGGCGCAGTCAACGTGAGGGGAGTCGACGATCAATCAGGAGATTGAATACAAACTGCGGTGACACGGGTAATGTGCTGCTCATCGAGATCCTTCTCAATGTACTTTGGCGTCTATTGCAAGTTGTCAAAATTACACACGTCAAATTCTAGGGCCTTTGTACCATGCGGATGGTGAGCACGCGACGGACCGAACCGAGTCAGGGGATGCATCCGCACTGTAACATGCTGGAACTGCTTCTGAAGCTATTTGGCATCCTGTCTACTTATCGAACTGACTAGTTAGTGGGTGTGAACAGTCGAGATTAGCAAAGACGAAACATGCAAGCGACAGAAAAGTTACCTGTGGAGGATGGCGACGGTCGAGTACGCCTGCGCAAAATGCTTTACCGAGGCCACGAGTGCCACCCATGACAACGACGGTGCCCCTGAGCTTCGCAAATTCTACGGTCTCCTGGGGAGACACGGTCAAGCTCGAAGCGACAATCGATCCAAAGAGCGACTGCATGGTGGCGACTGGGATAGGGAGAAAAAAAACCTGCAAAATTCACACGAGGAGGGCGCTGGGCTTTTACGCACCTCTGGGAGCTCGACGACTATACTTGCCTAATCAGGCACCACCTCGATCGACTAATCGAGTGCCGTTCAGACCCTCTCCAGCATTCAATACAACTCCACCAAGCCAGCGTCTCGATCGATCAGATTCCTTGAATCAACAAAAAAAAGTGTTCAAGACCGAACCAGATTCACTTTCTCTCTGATCTGTCTTGTAATAATAACAGGGCCAGCGACACCCAATGCATCAAAACCGACCCAATAACCCAATCCCGTACAAGCGAGCAAACCGATACTCCGTCCCCGTTCCCACAGCAGCGCACCCAAAGCAAACTGAGCAGAAGCAGTCATCATGGCGGCTGCCCGTAAACGATACATTTTTGTTCTCAAGCGTGATGTGACTCGATTCGGTCACTCGACGGGCTCCGAGATTGATTTCGGTAATATAAGCCGCCAAATGTGAATGCGGCGTTAAATTCTTGCCTAGCTTGGGCAGCCGAGCTTCAACTTCTTCGTCCGCAGGCCATTCAACGTTCGACCTCGGAAATTGTGGCGTGTGGTCTTGGAAAAATAAAGACAAGTTTCTCGAGTGGAGACGCGAGTGTCTTCCGGTGTGGATCTCAGGAGTACCAGAAGGGAACAGAAGCAACGGAACGTTTGTCATCCCACTCTTTTGAGCCTAACTCTGGCCTAACGCCCAAGCGAGGCAACAAAACTTTTTTCAAGAATATGTTCTCCTGATTCCCGGGCCAACATCCGCACTTTCGAGTTATTATACCTAGGCACTGCACAGGTGCACATTGTCGATTCGTCATCCGCGGAACGTCCATATACCGCCTCCTGGACATGGACCGATGCGCATCTTGGACGTCACGCCTGGCTGACTCACCAGGCAGTATTCCTTTTCATGACAATTGAAGCCCTATGTGCACGTAGCAGTCAAGCTACCCAGTCAAGCCGTGGGACGCGCAACTCCTCGTACATATCCAACGAGGGACCATGATCATCCAATAGAGACGAGACGCCAAGGTAGCTCTGATTGAAAACAAGAGTTGGGAATACGGCTGAGATAGGCACATAGACTCGGACATTCAAAGACCTGCCACGGTGCAAGACAAAGCAACAGATGGGCTCTACTCTGAATCTTGGGTCGATCGCTGACTTAATCCTCACTGCAAGGCTTTAGAGCGACTGACATACATTTGCAATCCAGACAGTGTATTAAACAACTTCGGCGAGAATCCGTATAATTGCTGACAATTTCCCAATTCTGATACTACGGTGCACCCCAACTGAAAGTTCTTCCCAACGATAGCACAACACCAAGAGGAATCAGCTCAATTCAGAGAACTACGGAAACTAGGACGTCAGCTTGACAAAACAGGACCAATAGGAGCACAAATCACCTATCCAATGACGATGTTAGCCGCAAGATCGTTACCCTCAGTGACCGTATAGGTGATTTCAATGGGCATATCAGTAGCGGTGGTAGTGGTGCTGTACTCAGCCAACTGCTGTTCCCTTTCGGAGGAAAGTGGCCCATTGTTGTAGTACTCTCCGTTGATCACGAGAGCAGTCTGGTTGGGCGCAAGGTCAGTCTGGATGTCGCACCACCGCTCGTAGTTGTGAACTCCGACAGCGACCGTGAAGATCTCAGGCTCGTCCTGGTCCGACATGAAGCGGATAACCCCAGAGGTGCCACTCCCACCCATTGTGAGCGTGAGGGTACCGTTCGCCTCGGACCAGGTACCACCATTGGCATAGTTCCAAACGGTCTGCTCAACGATGGAGAACAACCCATAAGTAGGGTCGGCTTGGTAGACTTGGAGGGCAATGCTGTAAGACATGGTGATGGCTAACGTGGTGAGTATCAGTATGGTAGCAGCGTGCAGAGCGAAGGAGAGACAGACTTGTTTGCCTGGTCTGATGGGAGTCGAGCTGGGCGATGATCGAGAGTCAACAGCTAACGGGGTTTATATACTGTAGCGGAAGCACCAGCTCGGGTTCGCATTTGGCGATGCCACTCGGTCCCATCTCGGTCCCAGCAGCTTTGCCGTGTTCGATACGACACTGAACTCTGGACCGTTTGACTACACCTTGAGCCGGCCGGCTCGGATCTGTCTGCCGAGAAGGTTGACAACTCTCCGTCTTCCATTTTTTTAATATTTGGTATAGTACGTCATTTACGGCCGATGAGAGACTCGCAAAGCTGTTGGTTAGGTTAAACGAGTACGTTTAAGTTATTTCTGAGCCTTCGACAGATTAGTACGCGCAGTGCTGGCAGTGACTCAGACCTTCATTTTACCAGAAAGTAATGGGATCGAAATTTGGGTGATTACATTGGTTCCCTAAAGCCTATACGGCCACAGCCGCAGCCGTTGTTCAGAGAAATATCTGACTAGTCACGACCAGTAAAAAAATCTTCGTAAGCTCTTAATTGCCTTTCCTTGTCGACTTTTGAGAGGAGGTCGCGAAAGTGCATCAAGCGATAACGTCATAGAGTAGGAAGTCTGCTGGCTCGGATCAGTAAATCGAAACGTTCAAGTTAGACAGCGTGCTTCGCATAGGCTACTACTGCCAGTGTGACACCAAAGAATGGTACGCGTAGGTGCCGAATAGAGGCCCATCATGATGGTGGAACCGATCATCGGGCCAACTCACGTTAGTCCAGGGGGCTGAAATACTACTATACTTCATCAGGCGTCTGAATTTCGGGTCTGCAGGTTGTTATGGTTTGTGGTCAACAAGTGTGGCATGTTTTTCAAGTTTGAACGTTCAACCAGTCAATTTGAACTTTACAATAATTCGGTACATCTACTATGGTATGAATTTTGATGCAGCGGCGTGGCTAACTTGTAGTCAGACCGTCTACGCCAGTGGGGGCGGAGGCAAGTCGTCAATAGACCAGTGGCTAAACCGTTACGAAGCTCTTGATCTGTCAAGTTCCCACTGGCAGGCTCTTCTTCCGCTCAGCCCGGACAAACTTCAGCCGGGAGTCTGCACTCACGTGAGTTGGCAAGGCCGTCAGCCGGATCTGTCTCTCTCCCCCTCTAATTCCCAAGTCCATCCAGGTTGGGTTCTATCTCCATCCAGGAATTTCCATAGTTTTACCGCCCAACATGCTCAATCGTTCGTAATCCGGCTCATGTGTCAACTTGTTCTTCGCTTTTGCACAACTACCATACACCGCCATCGGATTTTCACTTTACACAACTTTCATGCGCTCGATGGTGAAGATGCATTGTCGATCAGCGGATTCTACCAGAATCTATGACGCAGCAAAACTTCGCGTTCTGGTGTGCAAATAAGTTTCCGAAACTTGAAGCTTGAAGGCCCATCTTGCTAGCCGAATTTGATCTGGAATATCAGGCGCTAACGTGAATAGGTGTCAATGACGCTTCGCATTTATTGGTACGCTCAAGTTCAATCCGAACTGCCAGTGCTCATTAATTAACCGAAATAGACATGATCCGAACCTGCGCAAGAACATGCCGTCTATGACTGCATTGTTCCATAGTGAAACACAATGCTTGCACGTGCGGTTATTGGCGCTTTCTGAGGTAGGTTTATGAAAGTCACATCAGATGGCACATGAAACCGGTTCTAGAGCCTAGGGACGAACTTGAGGGGTACCGAACACCGCAAATAGATGCTTCTCTTGACAATTCGTGGAGACAAACATGGATCTATTGGATTCTAAATAAATCTTCCCCGCTCCTCTCTCCGTTTCATCTGAGATGTTACATACCGTCCATGATTCTGGGACCGAACTGCAACAATTCCTAAAATGCTTCCCCACAGCATAAGGTAATTCATAAGATCAGAACCGTCTTCTAGCCTCGAAAGGTCTGGCTTGGGGAAATTAACGTAATGGCCGCAGCGAATTTCATCGGTCCAGAGTCAGGCTCGCCGCGTGCTGTCAAACATGACGAGCGACCAGAAGGGAATCAAAAGTGACGGAGATGATGCGAACCCGACCAACGATGATGCGGCCTCAGGTCAAGGACCAGTGCCACAGCCTGAGTATAGTTCATGTTGGCCGAACACGACGGCAGACGAGAGAAGCACTAGATAAATGAACAGGACCGGGAATCGAAAACAATGCGTCAGTCCACTTTGATAAAGGCAGTACGATCGACGACTTACCCGAAGGGCTTGTGCTTTTCGTCACCCCAATGGCGATGGCCACTATCAGCACCTCTTGTAATGATAACAAGGTCAGCGACACCTGGGAACGCGTGCAAACCGACCCAATAACCCAATCTTGTACGAGCGAGCGAACCGAAATTCTGACCGTGTGTCCACAACAGGGCGCCCAAAGCAAACTGGGCAGTGAGGATGGCAACCTTGTCTGTTTCTTGTTCTTTAGTGCGGTATGACGGTAGGGGGGAGGCAAATCCACTACCTGCCAAGATCCAGGATATAGACGTGATGCGAGGCTTTTTCGAAATGTTATACGGTATCACTTAGGTTGCCAGTGGGTCGCAGAGAGCGTAGCGGCGCACGGCCAGCACAGGAAATTGCGCTGCCCTTTTCTACTTCGTCGTAAAAAGTTCCTGGATGCAGGATTACCGCAGCGCGATGCCTTGTTGTCGATTGGAGGCGTTCGTGCGACGATCTCTCTACTGGGTTCAGTACTTTGAGAATAGGGTCTACGCTTCCGCCGCATTACGGGCCAAATTTTAACCGTTGGCTTTGAAGAAGAAAAGAAGCAAACGCACGGTGGCTTCCACGTCTTGGGTGAGCTTGATAATGGTGACCGATTCCCCGAGTCTAAGCTGTTCGACAAGGTTACAACGCTGGCATGCGTTTTGGGGCTTGGAGATCCTGTAGTTGAACGCTGGGTAGAATGTGTTTGGTTGGTACTTTGAAGGTCTTCGCGATCGCTTATCAAGGTAAGGTTGAGTAGGAATGACTGTCAATGGAAACCAGACGCCGAGGCAGCTCTGATCGAAAACAACGCTAACAGCAGTCGGAAACGCGGCTGGGGCGGGCATAAACGTTCAAGCTTAAGGACGGCGCAAGGCAAATAAACGGATGGGCTCTACTCTGAACCTTGGGCCAGTCGCTAACTTGGTCCTATATCCTGAATACTGGCTGTGTGGCTTTTTCGATAAACTTTGCAGCCTGAGGCAACTGTCAGACATCTTCAAAGCGCGCTTTCTCAGCCAGACGTTGCTCAACCAGTCATTCCAAGCACCCTACGTGCCCGGCCCCCAACAAGGGCTAACATTGTGAGCTCATCTGTGCCGTCAAGGAGGTCAAGGCAAGACTGTGTTGAGGAGCCTGCATCACTTGTCGCAAGTTTATAGCAGATCGTCTCATAAAAGGGCAAAAGAGTACATTTATTTCTTTTTCCCCGAGGATTTTCCCTTGTGCTTGGAAAACGACTTGCCCTCGAACCCTGGTCGCGACTTTCCACTTGCACCTTTTCTTTTTTCACCTCGCCGCTCATTTCGCATGGCGATATTATCAGCTCGCTTCTTTTGTTTTGCGGCCATTGACGCAGCCACTTGTTCTTTCCTCTCCTCCCTATCCAAGTCATTAGTTGTCGCAGTAGGATGAACAATAGTAAAAGCTGACCATTTATTTTTACTGCGCACTTTCTCCTTTTCTTTCCGCTTGATCGCTTTTTTGAGTTGACCTTCGTTGGTCTTGATCTTGACGCCCTCTACGCGCGCTTCGGCTTTCGCCCAGCGTTCACGGTCTTCTACTGTCTTGCGTTTCTCTTCTGGAAGGGCCGCCAGCTTCTCCTTGCGTGCGGTGAGCTGAGTAAGAGCTTGCGAAGGATTCGATGCAGTCTTGAATTGAGCAGCTTTTTTGCTTGTCGAACCAGCGAGCGCAGAGAAAGCAACATTTGTAAGGGGACCGTCATGTATGCGGGATGATTTGGATGTCCCAGGTAGGTCCGTCACGAGCAGTTGGTTCTAAAAGGGGCATAAGATACATCTCGCTTAACGTCAGAGCTGACGCACCTTGCTAGATGCCGGTTTGCTCTTTGAATCTCCATCTTTCGCCTTTTCCTTCGCCTTCCCATTGTCCTTTTTGCTCTCGGCTTCCGCCTTTTTACGTTCTCTCGTCTCCTTTCTGCGCTTCTCACGTAATACTGCACGTTGTTTTCGGCGTTCCTCGAGTAGCCCGTCTCGATCGCCTGGTTCGTCGTTCTGCGCGCCAGGACGCTGAAGAGCTGCTATGCGTGCGTGCAGCTTGTCTTTTAGCGCTGCTATGCTTTCGGGTGGAGGCATTGGAACCACCTCGTGATCGTCATCGGGATCGTCCACGTCCATCGCATCGTCGAAATGATTACGATCGTCCAAGTCACCAGACACGGGCGAGGGCGAGGCAGGTGCTTTCCCCGTTCCTTTGCGGCTCCTGTCGGCGTCGAACGGTTCTCGTTGGTGTTTCAGCGCTGCATCGTTTTGAATCTCTATGATCGATTTTTGATTGGCGGGATCGAGCTGAGGAAAAAAGGGCGACGAGTTTCGATTTGGGTTGACAGTGGAGCAGAGCAGAGAGCACACCTTTTCGCGTCTTGCTTTCTTCGATGTCTTTTTATTCTTGCTGTGTTTGTGGTATTTGCCTGGTACCTGTACTGTGATTTCGAAAAGGAGAAAGTGGTTACCGAACGCGAACACGCACCAAAGGGTCTGCATCGTCTTCCTTTACCAAATAGTATTTTGGTGGTATGAGTTTTAGCAGGGATTCAAAGGTGTCGTTGTGTGCCTCGATGGATGTGCGAAGGAGGTCGTGGGGGGTAGACATTGGAAGGTATACTAGAACTTGCTAAGCGTACTTGAATGGTCTTATGTAAGCAGGAAAATACTTTTTCAAGTCCACTAGGCTTCCTGTGCAGACCGAGCAAGGTCCCTATGATCACCGAACGGGTATCATAAATTTTACCGGGATTTTATGTAGTCGTATCGTCAGAAGAATCTTAGTGTGCACCAGTCTGTTAAACTTACTAGTACTTGGTAATTGGTAGTTAGTAGTGGCGGTGCTTATCCGAGTCTGCGCTGAAACCCCCGCCGACGTTCGGTTCATTATCCGCGCCAGCCAGCCAGGATCCATAACCTTCGAGGTAATCCGTAGGGAATTACCATCTTGTCAAGACGAAATGCAAGCTGATATGGTATTACAGCTGTCAAACACTGCGTCGAGTCTAATAATTGGTCCGGTCTAACGCCTCGCTTTCGGGACAGCTGGCAGCGCATACTGGAGGCGCAAGTACACCTTTTTGATACCCTCGTTCGAAATATCTCATGAGAGCATGCAGGATAGCGTGTTCTTTTTCCTATTCATTGCCTTCCCGGGCCAATCCGCATTCACATTTAATAACACTGCGTGTTGCCATCAAGACTCCATCAAAACTGACGGACTATAATAACCGGTTACCGACATGTCTGCAACACACGCACGCAAATCGAGCAGTACTGGTGATCCTACTGACCACCCTATCGTACACCAAAACAGTCGGTCTACTCCAGCAGAGCCCCCATTGGCTGTTCAGAATCTCGCTATTCCACCATCTCCTCCACGGAGTCGCGTCCATTCAGCCCCACACACACTCCCACCCTTGGGTCCTGGCATTCCAGCACGCAGCAAACCCAGTGTACCCCCACTGCTAGGCTCAGGAATACCCGCTCGTCGACCACCATCTGTTAGTCTCCAGTCACCCCCAACTTCTCCTTTTCACACATCATTCGTCTCACACGACAACACTGTCGCCCACTCTCGTACACGGTCCATTTCCTCTGGGCCATTTGTCCCGTCAGTCCCTTCGCCGCTTACTTCCTCATTCCCCACCCACGTTCCGTTGCTTCCGTTCCCTTCCGCTGGTACTCCTGAGATCCACGTAACGGACGCTAGTGGACGAGTCCCCCCTGGTCACACTAGAAGACATTCGCGTCTCCACTCGAGAAACTTGTCCATATTTTTTCCAAGACCACATGCCACAATTTCCGAGGATGAACGGCCAGCGGACGAAGAAGCTCCACCACCTTCCCCGGATCCCATTCTGATTCCGGCCACCCAGTCTGAGGAGGTTGTCGGCTCGGCTGCCCAAGCTAGGCAAGAATTTAACGCCGCATTCACATTTGGCGGCCTACCGAAATCAAACTCGGAGCCCAATAGTATGCGCACGGCGGGTTCCGGAGTCGCTTCAAGACGTGGCCATCATCATAAACATTCGCTTTCGCACAACTTTTTTTCGTTCCTCGAGCCTGGCCAGTCTCAGATGCTCAAGGTCGAGACCAAGAATCTACAAACTGCGGCTACCCCCACACCGATCTCGCCGTGGGCTTCAAACCCCAGTACAGGAATAGCCTTGCCGGCACCCGAAGCAGTCCCACGTTCACTATCAAAGTCTCCTGCAGCCTCTGTCTCGAATTCGATGTCCTCCCCTCCATCGAGTCACATCGCGCTTGAGAACAAGAATGTGTCCTCTACGGGCAGGGCCGCCATGATCACTGCTTCTGCTCAATTTGCTTTGGGTGCACTGTTATGGACACGGGGACAGAGTATCGGTTCGCTCGCTTGTACAGGGTTAGGTTATTGGGTCGTTTTTGATGCATTGGGTGTCGCTGGCCCTGTTATTATTGCAAGACAGATGAGAGCGAAAACGAATGGGATGTATGGGTTAGTCTCACTTATCTCTCACTCTTCTGGCGTTTCTGAGTTTGTTATACCCAGTCCCGCACGTCGTGCGACGACGCTATTGTTTGCTCAGTGCGTGTATTTGATGTTTGCGGGAGTCTATGTTGCGAAAGAGGCTGTCGAGCATTTGCTGTTATCTGCTGGAGGTAATACCCACGGACATGGACATGGTGGCGGTGCTGTGAGAGGTCCCGGTGGTGCAGGTGATGGCCACCATCACCATTGGGGTGACGAAAAGCCGGAGACGCTCGGGTAAGTCGCCGGCCGTACTCCCTTTATCGAGTTGGACTGACCCAGTGTTCAGCCTTCGGTTCCCTGTCCTGCTCATCTGTCTAGTACTTGTCTCGTTGGTAGGCACCTCTGCCGTGTTTGGTCAACATGAAGTGCTAGTCAGCAGTAGGTTCCAGTTTTTGTCGCGCTCGCTCCTGTGACTTGTCCCCTAATAGTAACCAACAAACATATCCCTTCACCCCTCTCTCTGTTCCGGTCGGGACACCAGGGACCTTCGCCGGCAGAGGAGCGCCGATCGGGCGCGCAGCGCATCTTCCGGAATCCGTATGCCCTTCCGCCCATTCTATTCTGCCTCGCGATCTTGGCCGCCGAGATGGTTCTAGATGTGTATGTTCAAAAAGTTTTTATTGTCCTTACTTGGCGCTCATGGTGATATATTAGGGCGCACTATGCACCGTTCGATCTGGCGCTTGCTGCGCTGGAGGTAATCGTCACGGCCCATGTGGCGTTTGCTGCGTGTGTCGTGCTCGGCGGGGTGTTGCTCCAGACAGCGCCGCCGATGGTGTCTCGCGGGTTGAACAAGGGTGGGTTGATGGTGCCTGTTGGCATTGGCGGGCCTACCGGGCGGATGGAGGCGTTCTGGAGGGTTGTCAGAGAGGTGCGTCAAGTGCAGGCATACACGCGTATTATTTTGCTGAGGTAGTCGCGGATAGATTGAGCGCCATGAGCACGTCGTACATTTACCGGCACCGCATGTTTGGCAGGTCGTACCTCCCGCGCAGCCCCGCTGGATGGACGTGCAGATCGGCGGTGTGGATACCCAGACGCACTCGAACGGTCATGCGCATGCACACTCGGGCGATCCTCCGAAACACGCTCATAGCAGTGCTCAAACCGCAGCGGCGTCGCCCGCGCTCATTGTGACACTTTCACCGCATGTGCGAACAAGTCTGCCGGATGCGGACATTTTGGCATTGACGCAATGGGCGAGTTCACGCGTGCTTGGAGCGTTTGAAAAGGGCGGGTTTGGAAGGGATGCTTCCAGGGGTTGTGCGGACGTGGAGGTTACCGTTGGGGTCATGAGGGTATAACGAGCCCATTGTTCGTAAGTGGTTCAGTCGATGAGATCCGAGATTCATTGTCGATCGACCTGAGACCTAGAGCTTTCAGTGTGTTTTTCCGATCCGGATCGGTGGGGGTGGGGTACGATCGGTGCGGTCTGGGGTGGGGTAGTGAATGAGTGGAGTTTTTGATTTCAGCATACACGTGTGCGACACTCCTTTCATTCTCTTGTGGAAGTTATGCCCCTCTGGTTTGGTATTGAACTTTTTTTTTTCTGTTAATTCAAGGGATCTGTGCGATCGGGACACGGTGACTTGGCGAGATCGCATTGAGTGCTTGAGAGGGGTCTGAACGTGGATCGAGGGTGAGGTCACTCGATCCTTCAGTTGAGCGAGGCTCGATTAGGTAAGTATAGTTATTGAATGGATGTGACGTCAAGCTCGTCAAGCTTCCAGAGGGGATTTCGAGGGCACGCATAAAAGGTTCCCAGTGCTCCCCTTCAGATCTGACTTTGTTTTTCTCCCCATCCTACTCGCCACCACGCAGTCGCTTTTCAAATCGTTTTTTGCTTCAAGCCCAACCATGTCGTCCCAAGGTACCGTAGAATTCATGAAGCTCAAGGGCACTGTCGTCGTTGCGGGCGGCACCCACGGCCTCGGCAAAGCGTTTTCCGCAGCGCTCGCGCGGGCGGGCTCGAACGTCGCCATCCTCCACGGGTAACTTTTTCCGTCGCTTGCTTGTTTCGTTCCCCTCTGCTAACCTCGAGTTTTCACACCCTCTAACCACCTAAAGGGAAGCTGACAAGCGGACCCCTGAGGACGCTGAACAGCTTCAGAAGGAGTTCCAGAGTGTTAGAATTCGGGTGGGTCCACTGTCCCAGTTTGGTCCGTCGCGTGCTCACCATCTGCATGATCAAAAAAGGCCTACAAATCCGACGTGTGCAACTTTGACAACTTGGAACAGACGTTGAAGGACATTGAGAAAGATCTCGGCGAGCAGCACATTACCGGTGTCATCGCCGTTCGTATCCAATTTCTTGATCGATTGTCTACTCTCCTT
Organism: Hemileccinum rubropunctum; assembly: GCA_038089535.1. Taxonomy (NCBI): domain Eukaryota; kingdom Fungi; phylum Basidiomycota; class Agaricomycetes; order Boletales; family Boletaceae; genus Hemileccinum; species Hemileccinum rubropunctum. The sequence continues at coordinate 12,346 of JBBPLC010000526.1, forward strand.
ACGATGACTGCACTAGAATGCCGATAGCTCAGTCGTCAAGCCCGCGCTGGAGCTCTCCATTGACGAGTTTAATGAGGTGTACGCCGTCAATGTCTATGGCGTATTCAACATCTCCCGTGCCGCTGCCAAGTACGTCTCCCGTGTCTATTTGTCAGACTCTACTCATGTTGACGTATTGCACAGGCTCTGGGCAGACCGCAACCAAGAAGGCTCGATCGTGATCATCGCTTCCATGAGTGCGCAGATCATCAACCAGGCTGGTCGGAACAAGGCTTTGACTCAGGTCATTCCTCCCATTCTTCCGACGCGGGGGTGCTGATGCGTCGCATAACCTCGGACAGGCGTTTTACAATTCGTCCAAAGCCGCGGTGCGCAACCTCGCGCGTGCGCTTGCTGCCGAGTGGGTTGAGAAGCGTATCCGCGTCAATTCTGTCTCCCCTGGATACGGTGCGTCGGTTCTGTTATCCTCTTTTTTTCTCGTTCACAGCACTGACTTGGACGTGGTGGTGGTGCAGTGGAGACGGACGAGACTAAAAACGAAGACAAAAAGGTTTTGCAGCACCAGCAGGAGAACGTGCCACTCCGCCGTTTCGCGCAGGTGCGCACTTTGCCCCTCAGACCCCTCTCTCTCTGATGATGGATAATCTGTTTTATTATTATTATTAGCCCAAAGAGATTACCGGCCAGACGCTGCTCCTCCTTTCGCCCTACGCGAGCTACATGACTGGTGGCGACTATCTCGTGGATGGGTACGTGTTCAACGGACCGTGACGATGCAACGATCCTGACGCTTTTCGCACAGTGGCCAGCTTATCTGGTAAATCATTTGCCACGTGCGCAAGTCTCTTCCCAATAAATGAAAAAAATCAGTAAGAAGTATGTGGACAATGTCACAATGTATATTTTTAGGCAGTGATGGAAATAACGATACTGTATTTTCATTTTCCATTTCGCCACTCAGAGTAAATTGACGAGCGCGTCTAAGTTCGGAACGGAATATTAAGTGTCGCAGGAGATGGTTGATGATCGATGAATGACGTTACCTACACCTCTTCTGCTTGGTTTGAGTGACGACAAGGAAACTTCTATTCCACTCCTCCGGACTATCGCGGCAGGAAATGGACTAGAACGACCTCACTCACACAGTCGGGTCCACCTCGTGCCAATCTCGCCTTCTTTCACTTGTTCGCGTCATTCAGACGTGGTCACCATACGATCTCGATTCCCATTTTTTGATACATGACCACTGTATACTGGGTCTGATTGACGATGCGTCTTGTTATGGGCAGCTATACTATGTGACCGTGTGGTCGTTTACAGAAATCTCAAAAACCCTGCTCAAAATTCTGGGCACTTTTTTTTTCGTCATTTTTCCACTCAAGTACATCCATACGACTTGATTCGTTGATCAAGCTACTGTATACATCCAACTTCTTCATCAGGCAACTCGAACGAGTAGCGAAGATCGGTGATCCAACAAGCGAACCGTTCGATGAAGAGGGATCGATGGGAAGGGGTGGCCCGGGACAACTCACCTATCCCTTGAGATTGTTGTCCTCAACGACCGTATATTTCATTCCAACCTTTGTTCCAGCAGCGCCAGAGACGCTGTATTCAGACAAATCTTTTGTCCTCTTACCGGCACGTGGTCCATCGTTGTAGTACTCCCCGTTGATCTGGAGAGCAGTCTCCGAGGGCTTGAGGTCAGGCACGATGTCGCACCAACGCTTGTAGCCATCACCCCGAGCTCGCCTTTGTCCGAGACGAAGCGGAGAGTTCCAGATGACACACTCCAACACATTGTGAGCGTGAGCGTGCCGTCCGCGTCGGATCAAGTGTCAGGGGTATAGTACCAGATGGTCTGCTCAACGACGTGGAAGGACACACGATCGGGGTTGGACTGGTAGATTTGGAGGGAAATGGTGTAAGGCCCGGACATGGTGATATCCAACATCGTGATGGTGGATGTCAGTACGGTCACGGTGAGCGGAACGAAGGAGAGACAGACTTGTTTGGCTAGTGGTCTGAAGTGAGATGTTATTCGAGCCGTGTGGTGATCAAGAGTCAACAGCTAACGGGGGTTGTATACATTCGCCGCATGTCGTGAGGTACCAGATATAAAAGGAGTTTTAGAACCTCAAAAATTTCTGAGGTGCCGTTTTGGTTTGGCAGGTCCAACTATGGCCTTGAATGCACCTGGTCTCGATCCTCTCACAACAGCTTGTCACGTTCGATCAGACCTGACTCTCAGTGGACCGAAGAAGACTCACATTACCAGCCGAAGAGACTCACGACAAGAGGTTCAAAAATAACTTCATAATTTCGAACAAGGCACCAATTGTGACCGACATTCGGGGGATTGTCGATCGTGGACGAGTAACGGTGACAAGATTATAGCTTTAGCGAGCAAGCATTTATGCTCGTGTCATGGTTGTGCTTGGCGGGGTTCTGCTGCAGACAGCGCCTCCCGTAGATTGGCGGCCCCATCGAACGTATGGAGGGTTTCCGGAGTGTACGTGAAGTAAAGGTGCATCACGGCTACCTTGCTAAGGTGGGCTAGATTGAGGTATTGAACATGGCTCGCCCGCCGCTTCGTGACTCGGACTTGTGGATGCTATACCCCAGTGTTGAATGTCTCTAAAACGTCAATTCAAAGAGTTTCCCATTGATACATGTATAGTGACTTGGCGAGATCTCATTGAGTGCAGGCGAGGGGCCGAACAAGTGGAATCGTTGAGAGGATACGGTCACTGGAGTCCAAATGGACACAAAGGTGGATCCCAAGTGAGTCGGGACACGGGAAACCCCGGCAGGTTCTCCAAGCCAACTTCCTTCGCAATCAAGTTTCCAAGAATGTAATTACGACTACCACTGACAGATCACTGCTAAGACCGGCCTCAAGAACATCAAAATCCGCTTATTCACGTTGCCTCAACAGAGAGCCCAGCCAGGCTGGCAGGAATACGTATCGTTCGTCACTCGTGGTGGTATTGCCAGGCTAGTTTCTCCGGGCACCCCCAACCACTGGCGCTAATGTTCCTCAAAGAGGGCCGGAAACAACTTCAACCCGACAAGATATATAGCATTTCCATCGTTTTCACTAGAGAACTCGAGTCCAGTGAACTCGAGTCGTAAGACCAATCGTCCCACGTTCAGCGGCCTCATTCGCATCTCTACCAACACCGACCCCAGATTCCGCGTTTATGATTTTGCCGTATTCAACTCGGTGCTCTACCGCCATCTTTCCGTAGCGGGGTTCGCATTGGGAAGAATCGTTACTTCTTTCCTTCCGAAAGGCACTCTCCATCGGTGTGGATGCATGGAGGGGTTTCTTCATGTCAGCGCGCCCAGTTATGAAAAGTTCATGGTCAACGTCGCCGTCTGCATGACGGCATTCATTCTATGAACCAGGCAATCTCGTTGACGCCAATATTATAATCAGTCGAGTGGGGCCATGCTTCCGCGCTTGCGCAGAAGTTCAACTACCTAGCTTCTGGGTTGGGCTCACGCAGACAAAGCTGCTGAAGGCCATGTCCACGACATCAAGGAATACTTCATTTCACTGTGACGAATTCAACGGGAAGTTGACTGTCGAACAGTCCTTCAAACGAAGTATGTAGGACGACTCATCATCATGGGACCAGCGAGCTAATATACACCCTTGCAAAGTACGGCCACTTTCTGGAAAACTTGATGAGCAGCAGGTGACGCTGATGCCCCGCTACACGTGAGCGTTCCCCCGGAGAATGCGCAGAGTATCCTCGATCAGGGTGGGATCAACACCGAACAATCAGAAGCAGGCCAACTTTGGGCTATTCATCAGCACCACACGGCCTGCATCCCGTTCCGGGTTCCTCCTCGAAGCATTAGCTGTTGGAGTGGCAAATCTTCGTGGTCACACAGAAAGTCCCGCCTTCCTCGGCAGACTCTACGGCTCTTAATTAACTAGACTCTAGAATGGATTCGCTGGAAAATCTCAGTGGGGTGACAATCCCGAACCCCCTCCCCTTCCCCCGATTCCTTTAGAAACTGATCAAACCTACAAATGACCCTGGCAGACTATGCTCGCTGACGACTGCCGATCCACATACCACGATTTCCAGGACCTGGGGCGAAGAAACTACACCGCCTTCCCCGGATTCGATTCTGATTCTTACCTGGCTCCTATAGTGACTGCTAAATATCACCCTCCCTCTTCTGAATGATTCTGCAGAAACAGGTGCCAAGTTAGATCACCATTTTTATTCTGCCAGGCAATCTTAGTTACCGAGATGCGGCAGCGGTTCCAGACGTGCTCGTGTAAAAATATTATTCCCTGCTCTTGGCTCTATTCAATGCACTGAATAGGACGCACCCTCGATCTTACATCTTGCTATGCCGGAACAGTGATGTCACCGCGCATGTTGCGTTTGCTGCTTGGGCCATGGGGTTCTGCCACCGCTCAGACAGCCCCTGGGTTCCCGTACCCGCCGGGCGAACCTTCTTGAGGGGTACGTGAATAGTAAATGCAAGGCATCACGGACTGAATTGAAGCGTTGAACATGTCTCTCACATTTATGGTCACCACTGATCAGGTTCGAACTTTTCGGCGTTGAGTGTCTTTAAAGTGTCAATTCAAAGGATTTCCGATCGATACAGTGGCACGTCAAAATCTCATTGAGTGCAGGCGATCGAGGGCTGAACAAGTAGATTGAGGGTAGGTCACTCGATCTGTGGAATTTAAATAGACGCAGTTCTGAAGCTCGATTAGGCAAGCATAGTATTGAATGGACGTGACGTCGATTTCGTCAAGTGACATCGCAGAGGGGCTTCAGGAGCAAGCATAAAAGCCCACTCAGGCTAATACTAGATCTCTTCTCAGCATCCTCCCATGTCGGCCCCACACCAGACCGCAGAGCCCTTGAGACTCCAAGGTTCGTCATAACGGAGGAATCATGATGAGTTACTAGTAA
>JBBPLC010000527.1:0-17292 GCA_038089535.1 Hemileccinum rubropunctum
CCTTGGACATGTTAAACTTGATCAGTTCAGATCGCAACTCGGGCTAGTCTTCTATGACCAACCCATAGCACCTTGAATGAGTGCTCTCTTCGCTTATGCACCTTAGATAGGCAGCTAAGCGAGGGGGGATTGAGCACCATGTAGTAGCTCTCAACGCTACTTATTACTTACTAGTTGTAGTGTAGCTTGCCATATTAGGAAATAGTCACACGCTCCATGTAGTATATAAGTTGGAACTCAGTAGTCTGAGTTCAAATAGCATCTTGTGTTCTTATCACAACCATCTCTTGAAACCAACCCCTCTAACCTTGGTGAGTGTCAGGTATTCCTCTACCTTACCACCTGTATGCTTTCAACATGGGTAGCATGAGGCATGATGTCATAGTGATGTCATGAATCTAGGCTAGTCTAGGGTAGCCTGTAGGCATGTGATCATGGGAACTAGCACATGCCCCTAAGGTGCAATAGATAAGATAAACAATGGCCAAGTCATGTGATTGTGAGAAGTGGTCACGTGACCTTGACAGTAGAAATGGTAAGTCCGGGATAAAGAGAATGCAGGGAATGTAATGGTAAGCAGTGGTGTCATAGCCTGAACTACAACACTATAGTCTACTTGCTACCCTATATATAGTTATAGTGATACCCTATTGTGCACAGACCAGGCTATGTACTCTAGGGTAGGTAAAGAAGTAAGGAATGTGGGTAGCGTGAGGCATGATATCATAGTAACATCATGGATCTAGGCTGGTCTAGGGTGACCTGTAGGCATGTGATCATGGGAACTAGCATGTGCCCCTAAGGTACAATAATGTAAAAGGTGGCCAAGTCACATGATCATGGGAAATGGTCACATGACCTCGAAAGTATGAATCATTAGTCTGGATAAAGGAGAATTGTTACGGTCAGTCCAGGTAGAAACAAACATAGACCTGGGAGATAAGGAATGTCAACTAAGGGGCTTCCTTATCGGTGGGACGAGTTGTGGATAGAGGCGACCGGAGACAGGGATAGGTCGTGTGGTTAACAACCAGAGACTTCCGCAGGGACTTCCTGAGGTGGACAAGAGGTAATCAACCAAGGGATATCCTTGTCAATGGCATTACCGCAAAGAAGAGTGGTGGGAACAAGTCACAAAGAAGAGCGACCGGAGATGAGGGAGAATGATAAGCGTCCACTCAAAAGTAGGACGGGTGACTTAAAGAGGCAAAAGACAAGTGAAAGGAACAAAGATGCTATTCCAGGTAGGTCTAGCTTAGAGAATACTTGGTAAGAGTAACAGCCTATATATACCCTGGGTATTGGTGCACGGACCAAGCTGTGTTACAGCAAAAGGTCAGAGGAAACTAAATAGGGTAAGTGGAGTGGGAATGATGGCAATGTGAAGGTGTCATCAGAGAGAGGAACAAGGCTGTCTGATAGAAGATAAGAGAGTAGAATCAGGATGACCATTGTGGGAGAAGAGCAGAAGTAAGTGCAATGGTCATCGTGGGGAAAAGAAGACAAGAGCATAAGTCATGGACGAGATGCGACAAGAAAGGAAAAAGAAAAGAGTGAATTGTAACATTATCCCCCTACTAAATCCGAAACTCCAGAGAAGGATAATACGTGAAAGGCGCGAGTCAAAAGTCATGGTAAGAGGCGCCAGGGGAGCCAGTCATATTGGCATAGGCGGCATTGTTATAAGGGTCATCGTAGTCATACGGGGAGAGAGCGCAAGGGGCAGGAGAACGGGATCGTCGGTTACGATGACGGGAATAGGAGGGCGTGATCTGAGAGCGAGGTGGTGGTACAGGGCGAGCAGAGGACACAGAGGAGTAGGAGGAACTAGAAGGCAAGGAGAAAGGGGGAGGAGGAGTGCGGCAACAAAGAGGGCAACATTGTTGGGTATGATATGGGGTAGTTACGAGGCAGGAAGGACATTGGTACCAAGGGCAGTCAATTCGCTGATGTCCCAAATGATGGCACTCGAAGCAGGTTTTATTGTAGCAGGGATGTGAATGGGAAAGGGGGGTGTCAGTGAGTTCTCCATAGATGGTTCCTCTAGTTCATATTTCATGTGCAAGCTCAGCACACTGAACGGCAATGAGCTCATCGGGTAAGAGTAGGGAAGAAGATGCGGAGGGAGTTTGGTATTCATCAGAAGTGACGACGGAGGGAGCAATGTAGGCGGGATGGGTACGGTTAGGGTGAGCATGGTACTGGTTGAGTTCAAAGAGGTAGTGGTCAACATCATCAAGGAACTCGGGCATGCTGAGTTGGAAGAGGGTGGCGGTGAGGTTTCCCTCAAGGGTCTGCTGGATGTTGTACACAAAGTTGGCTTGATGGCTGAAGGTTCCTCCAGAGAGGGTCAAGAGATTGCCGAGGCATTGAACTTGGAGGTAGGCATGGTAAAGGTTCCATAGCAGGAAACCAACATTGAGGTAGCAGCCAAGGAGAATGGCGATGCGAGGATTCTGGAGGAGGGAAGCCTGGTGTTCCAGGGTTTTGTTCAGAGGGCTTGACCAGGTCTAATGAGAGTACAGAGTTTACTCAGTCTCGAATGATAGTACCAGACTCTATTCACAAACCTAATGAGAGTACAGAGTTTACTAAGAATCATTAGTAAAATGATAAAGAAGTCTAAGTAAAAATAGTCTCACCTCAGTCTCGAATGATAGTATCAGACTGAGGTGTGATGAAGGAAAAACTCTGTACTTCTAAGGTAAGTGATTACCTAATACATCCTCATTGTCCATGCATTAGCAATTTACAACACTTATGAGTGCTATTGTTTGGGTGGTGATAGGCTTGCACTTGTCTTGTTTGATAGCCATTGAAGTGAGCTTGGCAACGCCTTTCAGCATGGTGTTGACTTGGTCCTCATGTAGTGTCCAGGGTAGGCCATATAGCATGTGCCATGCTCAAACTCCATATATATAGTTGTTAATTGCTTTGCCCAAGAGTGAGCCTGCCAGCATGGAGATAAAAGAGGTGATTAATGTTGCATCAGTGGGGGCTTGCTCACACTCTGGGATTTCCTTGCTGTCACAGAATGCATGAAAGATTAGTAGTCCTGCTCTGTACATCACTTGAGTGTTCTCTGCCCAACCTTGTAACATGACAGCCTTTACTCTTTCCTGGAGTCCATGGGTATGTGGGGAATCAAGGTGCACGAGAGCATCAGGGTGGGGGAGCCATCTCTCAAGTCGTTCTTTGGCTGGGCAGTGGGGGCATAGGTTTGAAAGGGATGGGGTGAGGTTGGTTGGGTATGGGAGGATGTTTGGTGTGCTGAGAATATAGGTCTTTGTTGCATTGCTTTGGGAATTTCACGAAGTAGCGCTGCAGGAGTCTGAAACTTGTTGAGAGTTTATGTTAGTTGGGAGGGGGTGAATTCGCGAGAAGTTGATGTTAGATGCAGAGGGTGTTGTATGACGGGTCATTGAAGTCAAGGATGCAGTTTCTGATGTCCTCAGGTATGGGGATGTGTGGAAGTAAGAGTGTGATGGGGGAATACTTGCCACGGGACAGTCCATCAGCGAGGTTGTCCTTGCTAGGGACATATTCTATGAATACCCAGCAGGGAGGGGTTGCCAGGATGGTGTGAATCCTTCAGAATGTTGCATTTGTGGGTGTGTTCCAGCTTCGTCCTTTGGCCCATCTGTCGATAACCCTTTGGTTATTGCAGTATATTTTGAGTGGCATACTGGAGTGATTGAGTGTGAGTAAGGTGCAGATGAGTAACTTGAAAGCGACACTTTCTGCCCAACCAATGTCGTGGCTGTTGTTCTGCCAGTTTTTGTAGAGCCTCTAGGCTCGCCACCTATTCCCAATGATGATTGCCAAGCCATGACTGGTGCTAGCATCTGAGAAAGCTTGGTAGTCGAGTGAGTCTGTGTGGTATGGGATTGGGATAGGTGGTTTTGATGTTAAGGCATGGGACCACCAACAAAGTTCGTTTATTGTGCCACATGGTTGTCTGCATGGCATAAAAGGTTCATTTCTGAAAATTCCGAGCATCAACTGTAGGGAAGTGAGGTAAGCATGTGATAAGCATCCATGCAGTTTCTGCACTTCCTTGAGTGTGTGAGCAGTTGTGCATAGCCATTCTTCTATTGTATTTATGTATTTTGTTCATTTGGCTGGTGTGAGGAAAATAGTTTTGTTGTTCAAGTCCCACGTGAATCCAATAAATGCTGGCATTGTGGAGAAGGGCATATCTTTGGATTGTTCCCAAGGTATCCCTAGTTGATTAGTGATGTTGTTAATGTGTTTGAAGTTGTATGTATGCATTGCCAGTGGCATGTCTGGGTTTTTGGGCTCAGTGTTTAGGTCCTTAATTGGGTGTGAACAGTCCTCAGCAAACTCTTTGTGGGAGCTATCGGTTAGTGCTTCTTCTTTGAACCTATTATAGTTCAGGACCTATACACTACGTCTTTTAACTTTTCTTCACTTTCAGACTTATTAATTTCTTTCACTTCTGAAGTCATGTGACCAGTGCACATGACCATGAGACCTCTCATGTGATCTGAGGCCTAGCCCCATGACATCATCATGACATCATGCCTCATGTCTTTCATCTCCGTCTCTTTTCCCATGAGGTGTTATAGTTCAGGATCTATACACTACATTCTTCACTTTTCTTTACTTTTAGACGTAATGTTTCTTTCTGTTTTCGAAGTCACATGACTAACGCACATGACCTGAGGCCTAGCCCATGATGTCATCATGACATCATGCCTCATGTCTTTCATCTCCGTTTCCTGTCCCATGAGGATACTTCTTTCTTCCCACACAGACTTCTCACCGTCCTCATGGCTACCTTATGTTTTCCTCCTGTTTCTCTTCTCACACTGGCCCTTAACTATTTAGGACTCAGACAACCTACCCTAAACCTCTCGTATTTACATATATAAAACCCTCTCCCTCATTGTTTACTTCCCAGTCCTATTCACTTGATTACTCTCCTCCTTAGGGGCCTGGTCAATTGTTTACCACTTTTCTTTACCTTTCAATTCTACTCTGCTTTTGCCAGCTTTGTGCACATAATTGCATGCTCATCATCATTCCTCATTTTATGCTGTATCTAGGAACTGTCAATTTCCTAGTCATCGAGTACCACGTCCTCGTCCACGTTTGGTTGGATACTCGATCTCGCACCGTCTACACAGTTGCAGAGGTTGCCCGATGCCTAGATTAGGTGTCATTCAACTTTAGTAGTTCTTTTCATTCACTCCATTTCATGAGGACGCTTCCTTTTTCCCACATGGACTTCTTGCTGTCCTCATGTTTACCTTGCCTTAACCACATGTTCCCTTTCCCACACCAGCCCTTAACCAATTAGGACTCAGACGACCTACCCTAAATCATCCTTACTTACATATATAAACTCTTTCCCTTCGTTATCTACTCCTTAGTCCTATTCACTTGATTACTCTCCTACTTAGGGGCCTGGTTATTTGTTTACCACTCTTCTTAGTCTCAATCTCACTCTGCTCTTGCTAGCTTCATGCACGTTGTTGCATGCTCATTCTCATTAAATGTTTTATGCTTTACCTGGGAACCGTCAACTTCCTAGTCGCTGATATCATGACCTTGTCCATGTTTGGTTAAACACTCATAATCACACCGTCCACACTGTTGCAGAGGTCACCCAATGCCTAGATTAGGTGTTGTCTGACTTTAGTTGTTTCATCGCTCACTCTGTTTTAGAACCACCAGCGGCCTTTATCTTGAATTACTCCACTTTGTGCAACTATGGCTTTTGCCTTGAACTGTGTATCTCATTATAATTAGCGACTGTGTTTCAGGGTAAGTGTAATAGCAAAGAACCAACTCCAACGAGGACGGCCTAGCCTCTAGCTAGAATGGTCCGAGTGTCATCTAGAACGATCAATATGATAGCAGCCCTATAATGGTGGCAAGCCAGCAGAAGGAGAGAATGAGTGGTACTCAAGTATCCCAGGCCCCACAAGGTGGAGGGTAGAACAAATGAATAAGACTAGCGAATATAGATGAGCTACTACCCCTTATATAGTGTTTACCTATCGTGCATGGACCAAGCAGTGTACATTAGGGCAGGTAAAGATAAGAAGATAAGAAAGGAGTGTGGTAGCCGTGAGGTATGACATCATAGTGATGTCATGGATCTAGGCTAGTCTAGGGTGGCCTGTAGACATGTGATCATGGGAACTAGCACGTGCCCCTAAGGTACAATAAGATAAGATAATCATGGCCAAGTTATGTGATCATGGGAAGGAGTCACATGACCTTGAAAGTAGAAATCATAAGTCCAGGATAAGGAGAGTCAAGGGAATGTAACGGTAAGCAGTAGTGTCATAGCCCAAACTACAACAGTAAGCATATAAAAAGGTGGTTGTCTACCCAAGCAATTACTGGTCCTATGCCTGCAGCTCGCATTATGTCTAAACCAGCATCACATACTATACCGTAAATGCCAGCTGAGGGTTCATATCTGAAACATAAAGCTGTATCTACTGCAAAAAGTGCCAGTTCATCTGAGATGTGAACAACTAGAGTGGGCCATTGTGATGGGTGCAGTAGTATTGTCCTATAGGCTTTTGCTATGTCTCTGGTCATGCCTTGACATTGGCTGGGGAGTAAGTGAATTAGCATGCAAGCAGTCTGGAAGGTCCCCCATGTGCAAGGAAAAAGGGCAGAATCTACTTGTGTATTTATGGACAGTGCCTCTTTACAAAGTTGAAAACGGCATACTCATCATTGTTGCAGTATATGTTGACGATAAGCTCATGCTATCAAATAACCGCAAAGCGATCAAGGAGCTAAAGGTACAATTTACTTGTGAATACAAAATGACAGACCTAGGAGAGGTTTGATGGATTCTCGGGATGGAAATTATCCATGACCGCGACAGACTATCAAATTGTCTCAAAGTCAATATATCAAGTCTATACTCGAATGCTTCAATATGGCAAATGGTCACCCCATCTCAACACCAGTTGATGCAAATGTAAAACTGGTAAAATTAGCTGAAGCAGAAATGAACGTACATGAGTATCAAAGTGCACTCGGAGCACTAATGTATGCCATGCTGGCTACACATCCTGACCTCGCTGTTGAAAGCATACAGGTGGTAAGGTAGAGGAATACCTGACACTCACCAAGGTTTAAGGGGTTAGCTTAAGGAGATGGTTGTGGTAAGAACACAAGATGTTATTTGAACTCAGATGACTGAGTTCCAACTTATATACTACATAAATCGTGTGACTATTTCCTAATAGGGTAAGCTATACTACAACTAGTAAGTAATAAGTAGCGTTGAGAGCTACTACATGATGCTCAATCAACACTCCCCCTCGCTTAGCTGCCTATCTAAGGTGCATAAGTGAAGAGAGCACTCATTCAAGGTGCTATGGGTTGGTCATAGAAGACTAGCCTGAGTTGCAACCTGAACTGATCAAGTTTAATATGTCCAAGATTTTTAGTGAACATATCGGCAGGGTTGTGTGCCCCTTGAACAAAGAACAGTTCTACTAAACCTTCATGGATGAACTCCCTAACACCATGCCATTTGATGTCTACGTGTTTATTACACTTTTCGGTAATGGGGTTCAATCCCATGAATATGGAACCTTGATTATCACCACAAATTGGTATTGGGTGTAACTTGTATCCTAGTTCTTCCATTAAGGAACGCAACCATACCACCTGTTTGCTACAATCAGAAAGTGCAACATATTCAGCTTCCATAGAAGAATAGGCAATGTGCTGTTGTTGGTGCGATTGCCAGCTGAAGATGCAATTAGCTAGTTTAATAAACCAGCCAGTCTGAGAGCGACAGGTGTTTGGATCAGATACCCAATCAGAATCAATGTATGCAATCATGCCAGCCTGAGAGGCTCCATCAAAGACAAGGGAGTAGTATTGGGTACCAAGTAGATACCGACATATGTAGAGTGCCTTGTCAAGGTGCTCTGACGATGGTTTGGCAGTGTTACGGTCGGTCCAGGTAGGAACGATCGTAGACCTGGGAGACGAGGGGTGTCGACTAAGGGGCTTACTTATTGACGGGATGAGTCATGAGAGAGGTGACTGGAGACAAGGACAAGTCGTGTGGTTAACGACCGGAGACTTCCACAGGGACTTCCTGAGGTGGGCGAAAGATGATCAATCAAGGGGTACCCTTATCGACAGGACAACCACAAAGAAGAGCGACTGGAGATGAAGGTAGAACAATGAGTGTCCACTCAAAAGCAGGACGAGTGACTTAGAGAGCGATGGACAAGTGAAGGAAACAAAGATGCTATTCCAGGTAGGTCTAGCTTAGGAAATACAAGGTAACGATGGCAGGCTTTATATACCTAAGGACAATTGTGCACAGACCAAGCTATGTAATAGTGGGAGGTCAGAGGAAGCCCAATAAGGTAAGTGATATGAGGAAGATAACAGAAGTTATTGGAACAAAGAAAATACGGCTGTCTGTTGGAAGGAAGTGGAACAAAAGATAGGAGTTCATAATCAAGGCGACCATCGTGAGAAGAGCGGAAGAAAGCAGTGGTTGTTGTGCGAAAGAAAGGCATTAGCAAGAGTGTAAGATGAATGCTAATGCGAAAAGCAAAGGAAAAGGTGAATCGTAACAGGCAGCATGCTGAGATAGGGCAGTCACAGCATAAGCTATGTCTAGTCTGGTCCCTAATGTAATGTACAATAAGGATCCGATCACTTGTTGGAAGCGAGATCGCAGTTCAGGGTCAACTGGGCCATTGTAGTCAAGAGGGTAATACCCCTGTGGAAGAGGAGTGGGAGCAACTCTAGCGTTCTGCATTCCAAATCGCTCAAGGACTTTTTCTAAGTAAGTGCACTGATCAATCATGATCTTGCTGCTAGTCCGACGAATTCTCATGTGCAGGAACTCCTTTGCAGGGCCTAGGTCTCTGCATTCCCACTTACACATAAATGCAGCTTTTACCTTTGCAACTATGGCTTTATCAGGACCACAGAACAGGGCATCGTCAACATAGACAATGGCAACCACTACTTGGGTGCCTTTCTTTCGGTATAGGAAAATACCAGCATCAGACTTTAAACATTCAAAGCCGAGGTCTTTCATAGACTCATTAAGAGTCTCCCACCAGGCTAGTCCAGCTTGTTTAAGGCCATACAGGGCACATCGTAGATGGAGCACTTTATGCTCTTGCCCTGGGACTACAAAACCTTCGGGTTGTTTCATGTAGATTTCCTTGTGTAGCTTTCTATAAAGGTAAGCACTTCTCACATTGAGTGCTTCTATATGCCAGTTTTCTAAGGCAGCAAGTGCAAGCATGAGCCGCACAGTCTCAAACCTTACAACCAGGGAGAAGATTTGGTCAAAGTCGATTCCCTCTGTTTGAGAGAAACTCTTTGCAACCAAGCGTGCACGTTTACAACCATCTGGTTTCTGATTGAAGACCCATCAGTTTGCAATAACCTTACACCCCTTTAGGGGGTCAACCAGTTCAAAGACTTTTCGCTCACAGAGTATGTCTAGCTTGCATTGACAAGCGGCTTTCCATTCCTCTTGTGCTGCAGCTGGCAGCATCTGAATGTCCCTATAAGTCCATTCGTGTAGAGGCTTAGTTTCTGCAGAAACTAGCACATGTGGGATTGCCTTAGACATTAAAAATGCAGCCAATCCAGCTCCCCCTTCACGACATAATCATTCAATGTCAGCTTCACTGTCAGATTCAGGAGCTGCAGTAGGAGTGGGTGGTGCATTGTGTTTGGGAAGGTTGCCTGGCATTTGAGGTGACTCAGGCTCTGGCTGTCTCTGTTGAGATGGGCCAGGTTCCCCAACTTTGTCTTGCCAGCACAATTTGTGCTCAATCTCCTTCACTTGCTCTACAGGATGTGTATTTTCCCCATAGACATTGTCGGGCCAAATAGGCACACATCGCTGTCATTGGGGGCACAGTGGGGCAGGAGGGATCGCTGGCAGTGCTCCCCTTGATCCTTTCTTAGGTGCACTAGGAGGGAGTGGTGCTGGGCGAGGCAAAGGTGTGCGAGGAGGGACAGGAGGAGGAGTAGGAACTCACAGAGCGGGTTGACTGGGTCAATAGTCATTGTCTGCAGGGGGCAGTGGTAGCTCTTGTAGAGGCTCACACTCACCGGCGACAGTAGGCACAGGAGGTGCAGCAGTCCATGTGCGGTGTGATGCACAACGGGAGAATCGTGATTCATCAAAAATAGCATATGCAGAGGTGAATAGGATATTATTGGGGAAACGCATGAATAGGAAATTGGAGTCATTTCCTGGCATCACACCCAGATACACCATAAGTTCGGACTTAGGGGCCATTTTATTACCCTGCACATCTTCTGGGATATGCATGTAAGCAGCACTTCCAAAAACACAAAGATGGGCTACATCCGGCTGCTGCTTATATAGCAACTCATAAGGAGTATGCCAGTTATGGCGACACAGCAGTGTTCTGTTGTAGATATGGGTTGCATTTATAATGCTGAATTCCTACCAACTATCTGGGATACAGGCATCATGCTGCATGGCTTCAGATTTGTCCATCACAGTACGCATGAATCGTTCCGCTCAACCATTTTGTTGAGGAGTATGAGGGGCATTTTGGAAAATGTGTATCCCCTCCCCCTTGAGCATGTCATCGAAAGCTCTGGACTTGTATTCTCTCCCAGCATCGGACATCCATCCTTGGACTTTCGTTCCAAATTGCATGGACACCATCTTTAAGAAGTGTCTAGTGGCTGTCAATGCAGCATCTTTCATGCGCAAAGCAGTAATGCACGCCATGGAGGTATAATCATCAAAGAAGGTAATGATGTATTTGTACCAATGGTATGATTCAATGGGGAAAGACTTTAAGTCAGAGTGAATCAATTCAAATGCGCAAGTAGTACATTGCTCAGTAGAAGGAAAACTCCTGTTGGGAAGTTTACCTTTAGCACAACCGTCGCAGATGGAGTCTTCCTTTGGAATCTCAACATCTGGTAAACTTTTAGTGTGCTTTCTGGCATGTTTTATGACTTCTTTCGAGGGATGTCCTAAATGTTTGTGAAGGATGTCATATGTGATAGTTCTCATCATGTGGGCATGTTGTCCTTTTAGTGGTAATGCCTCAATTGTGTATAAGCCACGACTGACTCGACTAGGAGTAAATGGGGCAAGAATAGTGCCATCACCATAAGTCACTATAATCTGGCGATCATCACCATGAACTTTTGCTCCACAAGCAAGTAATTGACCAAGGGAGACAAGGCAAACACCTGAGTTGGGTATTAAACCAACATTGTGTAAATCCATGATTTGGAAGTTCCTTTTGGACTCTTCCCATCGCACAAGTACTCTACCTTGTCCTTTAACATAGATCATTCCAGAGGCGGTCATGACAGGTATCCATTCATGACACTTAAATGCCTTATACTCAATGAAGTCAGTTTGATCAGGTGTAAAATGCATTGAAGCACCAGAGTCAAGGATCCAGAACTTCCCAAAAGGATCACACAAACACTTATTTTTCGAACTGGTAGGAGCAGAGCACAAAGAGCAAAGTCTATTCATGTTGAAAGTAGCTCTACAAGGATAACTATGAGCATCCACTGCACTATCTACCACAACAAATGACATGTTATTTACTACTCAAGCAGGTAATGCATCAGAGGAAATCATGTCAGTTCGAATATAAGGCGTGGATGGAATCACTTGCCTGATCATGTGAGGCCATGAAGGATCCTCAAGTCCAGCCACGTCTGCAATTTCCCCATCGACGTCCGAACTGTAGATGTTGACCATGTCATCACTATCCCAAGAAGATTGGGGTGGTGCCATGATCTCTCACCTGTGAGAGCATCAACTCTTTTGTTGTTTGGGAGCAACAGGTACCTCTTTCTCGTTGCTCGAGATCTCCACGATACACTGATCATCAGGTAGATTGGAAGCATTCAACACTGATGAAGGACCAGGGACACTAAATATGAGGTCAGGGTTTTTGAGGATCCAGTTAGGTTCACTCACCCTTTTGCCTTTGCTCGCTTCTCTGTCGAGCTTCCTAATTGTCTCAGTAGATGGTTGGATCTCTAGACAATGAGTGAGGCTGAAAGCCTCTTTGATGTGGGTGTTGGCAGGGGGACCGCCAGCTCCCTGGTAGAGTTGTGGAGAAATGTGCGCGAGGGCATGGAGATCGGGAGTAGGCTCAGGACCGGTTGTGTATGTGATGAAGGCGGGGGAGGCGATGTGGGCGTGGTCGGCCTGCAACTTGCCCTTCTTCTTGCCTCGATGGGTTTTCTTCCCTGAGCCTTCCACGCTAGCATTCCCTTGCAGTGGTTGCTGCTTGGTTTATTGCTGCTGCTGGAAGCGAGGCTCATCACCTTTCTGCTTCATGGCCAATATTTTGTTGGCCTGAGCCGGTTGCTTCCCCTTGTGCCCTCCGAGAAGGCACTGATCCCATGACAGGACTGCAGCCTTGTGGATCTCGTCAACGGTGTTACAGTCGGTCCGGGTAGGAACGAACGTAGACCTGGGAGACAAGAGATGTTGACTAAGGGGCTTGCTTATCAACGGGGCGAGTCGCGAGAGAGGCGACTGGAGACAAGGGTGAGTCATGTGGTTAAAGACCGGAGACTTCTGCAGGGGCTTCCTGAGGTGGATGAAGGATAGTTGACCAAGAGATACCCTTGTCAACAGGATGACTACAAAGAAGAGTGGCGGGGACGAGTCACAAAGAAGAGTGACCGGAGACAAAGGTAGAACGACGAGCGTCCACTCAAAAGTAGGACGGGTGACTTAGAGAGCAATGGACAAGTGAAGGAAACAAAGATGCTATTCCAGGTAGGTCTAGCTTAGAGAGTACAAGGTAACGACGGCAGGCTTTATATACCTAAGGGGGACGGTGCACGGACCAAGCTTATGTAGCAGCAGGAGGTCAGAGGAAGCCCGATAAGGTAAATGGTGTAAGGAAGATAATGGAAGTTATCGGAGCAAAGGAAATGTGGCTATCTGTCGGAAGGAAGCGGGAACGGAGAGATAAGAGATCGTAATCATGATGACCATTGTGAGAAGAGCGGAAGTAAGCGGTGGTCATCGTGTGAAAGAAAAGCATTAGCAAGAAGTGTAAGACGAATGATAATGTGTGAAAGGCGCGAGTCAAAAGTCACGGTAGGAGGCGCCAGGGGAGCCAGTTATGTTGGCATAGGCAGCATCATCGTAGGGATCCTCATTATCGTATGGGGATGGGACGCGAGGAACGGGAGAGTGAGATTGTTGGTTATGATGATGGGGATGGGATGGTGTAACCTGAGAACGAGGAGGGGGGATAGGATGAGCAGAGGAGGCAGAGGAACGAGAAGAACTAGACGGCGAGGAGAAGGGAGGGGGAGGAGTTCGACGACAGAGAGGGCAACATTGTTGGGTGTGATGTGGAGTGGTTATGAGGCAGGAAGGGCACTGGTACCAAGGGCAGTCAATACGCCGATGTCCCAAACAGTGGCACTCGAAACAGGTTTCATTGTAACAGGGATGAGAATGAGAGAGGGGGGTGTCAGTGAGTTCTCCATAGATGGTGCCTCTAGTTCGTATCTTGTGCACAAGTTCAGCTCGTTGGACAGCCATAAGTTCATCAGGTAGAAGTGGGGAAGAGGACGCAGAGGGAGTTTGATACTCGTCAGAGGTGATGACAGAGGGAGCGATGTATGTGGGGTGGGTACAGTTGGGATGAGCGTGGTATTGGTTCAGCTCAAAGAGGTAATGGTCAACATCATCAAGGAACTTGGGCATACCAAGTTGGAAGAGGGTAGCAGTGAGGTTTCCCTCAAGGTTCTGCTGGATGTTGCGAACGAAGTTGGCCCTGCGGCCGAAGGTTCCTCCGGAGAGGGTCAAGAGGTTGCTGAGATGTTGGACTTGGAGGTAGGCATGGTAGAGGTTCCACAGCGGGGAACCGACGTCGAGGTAGCAACCGAGGGGAACGGCGATGCAAGGGTTTCGGAGAAGGGATGCTTGTCGTTCCAGAGCGTGGCCATCAGTGAGTTCTTCGCAGAGGCGATGGGCGTAGAGGGGGATATCGATGGAGACGATGGTGGGAGGAGCAATAGGTGAGGTGGGCAAGGGGGTGTGGTTCCATCCAGGAGATGGGTGAGTAGAGGATGGTTTGGGAGAGGAGTTACATGGAGGCGGAGAGGAAAGCCTTTCAGCTAAAGAAGGAGAAGAATCTAAAGTAGAGGGAGACTGTTATGGTCAGTCCAGGTAGGAACGAACATAGACCTGGGAGACGAGGGATGTCGACTAAGGGGCTTGCTTATCGACGGGACGAGTTGCAGGAGGGGCGACCAGAGGCAAGGACAAGTCATGTGGTTAACGACTGGAGACTTCCGCAGGGGCTTCCTGAGGTGGATGAAGGGGGATCGACCAAGGGATACCCTTGTCGAGGGGACAACCACAAAGAAGAGCGGCGGGGACGAGTCGCAAAGAAGAGCGACTGGAGACGGAGGTAGAACGACGAGCGTCCACTCAAAAGTAGGACAGATGACTTAGAGAGCGATTGACGAGTGAAGGAAACAAAGGTGCTATTCCAGGTAGGTCTAGCTTGGAGAATACAAGGTAACGACGACAGGGTTTATATACCTAAAGGGAACTGTGCACGGACCAAGCTATGTAGCAGCAGAAGGTCAGAGGAAGCTCAATAAGGTAAGTGGTATAAGGAAGATAACGGAAGTTATCGGAACAAAGGAAATGAGGCTGTCCGTCGGAAGGAAGCGGAACAAGAGACAGGAATTCGTAATCAGGATGACCATCGTGAGAAGAGCGGAAGAAAGCGGTGGTCGCTGCGCAAAAGAAAGGCATTAGCAAGAAGTGTAAGATAAATGCTAATGTGAAAGGTAAAGAAAAAGATGAATCGTAACAGAGACAATGAAGAAGGAGAAGAATCAGAATCAGAGACGGTTTGCTGGGTGGATATGGTGGTAGAGGTTCAGGTTGTGTTGCAATGGAAGACGGAGGGGTGGAGCTTTTTATAATTTGTGAGGGCGGACTTTGCATGTTTCAAGTCCCGTTCAGGGACCCAGGAATCTTCTTCAGCGGAGTATCCTTTCTATCGGATTAGGAAGAAGCGGCGAGACAGAGTTCCACGGTGGCATAGGATCTTCTCAATTTCATATTCTTCCTCGCCCTGAATAAGGTCCAGCGGTGGAGCAGGGAAGTTGGGTCCATGGATATCATTTTCATGATAAGGTGATAAGAGAGAAGCATGGAACGTGTTGTGGATTTTCCACGTTTTGGGGAGGCAGAGTTGATAAACGATTGGAGATAGGACCTTGGTTACAGTAGAGGGTCCTTCTTGCTTAGCGGCGAACTTCGGGTTGGCAATAGATCGTTTGAGATTGTGGGCTTCTAGCCACACCTTATCTCCTAGTGCAAAAGGGGTGAAGTTCTTGCAGGTGTGGGAGGCCATGACTTGGCGGGCGAGTTCATGAGCTGCTAGTGCTTCATCGCGAGCAGCGGAAAGGGCTTTAAGTCTGGTTTCAATGGCAGGGAGAGAGGATCTGGGAAGGAGGGAAGATAGGGCATGGGGTTCGAAGCCCATCATGAGAAAGAATGGGGATTTGCCAGTGACGGAATGAGGGCGGTGATTGTGGGTGAATTCGGTGTGGGAGATCTTTTTGGACCATGAGGCAGGGTTATCTCTGCAGAAGATTCAGAGATAGGTTTCGACTTCTTGGTTTACACGTTTGGTTTCCCCATCAGATTGGGGATGGTAAGCAGTGGAGAGGGAGAGGTCATAGTTTAGGATCTTGCCAAGGGCTTTGGCGAAGGCAGAGGCAAACTGGGGACCACAATCAGAGATGATTTTGTTGTAGAGGCCGAAGCAGAGGAAGACTTTGTGGAAGAAAAGATCAGCGACTCCTTCAGCAGTGATAGACTTCTTGGTAGGGCATAGAATTACCCCCTTAGTAAGCCCATGGTCAACCATGACCAACAAGGAATCAAAGCCAGCGGAGAGGGGGAGATCAGTGATGAGATCACAAGAGACCTGTTGGAAGGGACAGGAGGCAAGGGAGCGGATGGGGGAAAGAGGGGGAATGGTAGGATGGGTGTTGGCCTTGTTTTGCTGACAAGTGGCGCAACCTTCCACATATTTATGTACAAAAGAAGCAAGGCTGGGCCACCAGAATTCAGCAGCGACAAGCTGGCAAGTCTTAAGAAAACTGGGGTGTCTGGCAGTTTCATGGTCATGGCAACGTTGTACGATGGTGTGGCGGAGGGAGGGGTTGTTGGGGATGTAGATACGGTCCTTGTAGGTTAAGAGGCCGTTGACGTGTTTCCAGTCTGAGAGACAGGAATGGAAGGCAGGGGGAATAGAGCCATCCATGGATTGGAGGCTTTGCAGGACAAGGGGGTCAGAGGCCGAGGCTGATTGAACTTTGTCAGCCAGTGCAGTGTCAATAGCATTGATGAACAGGGACGGGGGAAGGAGGGTGACGTTGTTATTGTCAGGGGAGTCGATAGCAGGGAGTAGATCAGGGCAGCGTGAGAGAGCATCAGGGCTGGCAAGCTGGGAGCCAGGAATGTGTCACATGTTGAGGTCAAAATCGGCAAGGTCGAGGAGCCAGCGAGCCTGGTGGCGATTTAATGCTTGGGGTTGGTGGAAGTATGTGAGATTTTTGTGGTCGGTGAAGACCTGGACGGGGAAAGGGGAGCCATGGAGGTAGTGGCGCCATGTTTTCAAGGCATGAATGACGGCAAGGAGTTCGCGGTCATAGATGTCGTAATTCCTTTCCGTGGGGGAGAATGATTGAGAGAGGTAGGAGCAGGGGTGCCAATCGCCATTTGAGTCGGTTTGGAGAAGAATGCCTCCAGAAGCGAACTTGGAGGCGTCAGTGGCAATGGCAAAAGGTGCGGAGAGGTTGGGGAGGTGGAGGACAGGTTTGAAAAGGAATCAGGAATGAAGGGTGTCCATGGCTGAAACGGGAAAAGACAAACAAGGGAGCACAACACCTAATCTAGGTGTTGGGCGACTTCAGCTATGGTGTGGATGGTACGACGGCGGGTGTCCAACCAGATGTGGACGAGAACGTGAAATTCAGTGATGAGGAAGTGGACGGTTCCGAGATATAGCATTCACGAGATACAACGAAGAGTGTGCAATAACGTGCACAAAGTCGGCAAGTGCAGAGTAAAGAAGAAGAGTATGAAGAGTGGTAAACAAATGAACAGGCCCCAGGGAGGAGGGTATTCAAGTGAATAGGACTGGGGAATAGACGACGAAGGGAGAGGGTTTTTATATGTAATTATGGGAAGTTTAGGGTAGGTCGTCTGAGTCCTAATCGATTGAGGGC
>JBBPLC010000528.1:11493-17291 GCA_038089535.1 Hemileccinum rubropunctum
ACTGATGGGGTTATACCTAACCCGTCGTTTGGTACGCAAAATAAACTCCACTCCCAAGGGTATTTGAGCTGGCCCTTGACAAGTTTCTCCCCATCAACACTTTTCTCTCCTTTGAGTCTTTCTACTATGTCTTCTCGCACTCCTACTACCCCAGCCGCAAAATCATTGAAGACGCCCTCTGCCTTGTCGCACAAGCGCAGACATGAGAGCAACAATGACGAAGAAACGTTGGGATCCCCAGTGGGAGTGCGTGCGGGTAGTTCAGACGGTGATTTGTCCCCTCCCGTTGAGATTTGTCGACGAACCCTCAAGGAAATGTTTGGGGAGGACCATACTTGGTATGGGAGCCACTACTTCGCCTCCATCCTAGCCCTGAAAGGTCGGAAACTTGCTACCTCGCAAGTTTATTTATGGCTTGTCTTTGCCACCGCCTTCGATCACAACCTTCAGTTCAGGCCCAAGAACGTCTATAATGCACACAACGCACAGCTGGTTGCAGATTTCATCGTTGAGCAGTGGGGAGTTCGTCCGGATCAGATTACACACTTCCCCAGTGGGGGTAGAACACTACAGTACCTTCTTTCCTTCAACGAGGTGGACCTTCTCAGAGTCATCTTGAAACTTCCACATGGGTGGACCAAGCTTACACAGGGGTTGATTGTTGCATCATCTCCCCTACAGATTCCTGTTGCTCTCCTTTCGCAGTCACCATTACCGGCGTTCCCTCCTGCATCGACGTCGCCCGTGTTAAGCATGCTCTAATCAAGTTTCCCTTCATTCACACTTTTATGGACGCTCAGCACGTCATTCTTGACAACAACGTAAAGACGGATCGAGTGGAGGTGTGGCTAGAGTTAGAAGACGGGGTTACTGCCCCTTTGTCGATGAGCTTGAAGGATTTCTCTTTCGAGTTCTCCGTCAACGACTTTGGCCTTACACTTTCTCGTAGGCAACTCTGCACGACTTGCGGTGATGATGGACACCGACATGCTAACTGCCCTGTCAAGCATAAACTCACATCTTTGTCTGTGAGGGGATGGTCTTTCATGTTGATGGAATCAGACTTGGATCATGCAAAAGATCCAGAAAATGTAGTGGTCCCCTCTACTAGTACTACTGTTGTTGCACCAGGCATAGCGGAAGTAGCAGTACCTCTGGAGTCTGATGGGAAGGCTGAGACGAGGAAAAAGAAGCCTGGCAAGCGTAAGAAGAAAGAGAGTGATTGGCCTGCCAAAAGGGCCAAAGTCTAGATAGATCACCCCTGGACTTTGCTTATACCCTAGTTACTGTCTTTACTGCGTTTTTCTCATGTTCTCTATCATTTCTTAATTACACTCTTTACTCTCCTAGTTAATAACCTCCAATTGGACTTTGGTTAACACTCTCTCTGTGTGCGTCTGAACAAGAAAGTCCAACAAAGCGTCTGAATTACCTTCTAATGTAAGTAAGGTGATGTATTGGAGGCGACCAACTAGCAAAGACTTGATAGAGTTTGTTGGGTGCAGGTTTTCTAAGCCCTGCTGCTCACTCTCTCTATTAATCTCTCTTGCTAGTTGGTCTCCCAGATAAAGTAGTACCGTCGTTAAGGGCAGGCTTCTGGGTACCTTAGGAAAAATCTGGCTACGTAAGTTTCTAATGGCCGGTTTTTCCTACCTTAATGAGCTCTGAAGATCAGCAGTGCTCTTTACTAAGTGTTATGTGTGCTAGTGCTCTTTGCTCCACACTCCTTGCTAATCCTCCTTGTCTCGAGCTAATGTGAACTTCTAAGCTAGCTTAGGCAAGGATTTTGGTGGGGCCAATGCCTGTGGGTGCATTGGACCTGCACCATGTTGGCACTCTGACTATAACTGATGTTAAGTGGCTTTTAGGGCTGCTTGGTCATGTGCCAACAAAATCAATCCCCCTTGACCTGCAGTGATTGTGACACCTAGTCTAGGTCCCTTTCGCTACCAATCCTTCAGACTCCTCTGGGACAGGCTGACTACCTACCAAGTTGTACACCAAGTTCCTACTACATCACAAACATTACACATCTCACAAAATGCACTGAACACACAACCGGTTATGGCTATGGGACAAAGAACACCTTCACAGGAAGCCGCATCCTTGGTTGTTCCCCCTATATCCCCTGCAGTCTCACATGCTGAGGATGGGGGAGTAATGACTGAGGATGAGGTGGATTTCTTCAACAGAGAACATAGCTTTGTCCCATTTGACAACCAATCTATGGACTTGAACTCTGGATACTCCATTTGTGACAGTGATCTCCTTAGCGAAAGGGGAAAGGAGCAGTTCGGGGAGCTAACTTGGCTGGACAAGGATAGGGAAGAGGTGAATGATATCTGTGCTGCATGGAATATCCACCACTTGGCGAGAGGGCAGATTGGCCAATTCGTGGACCGAGGGCACCCTCCCACTCCTATCCTGGAGCAAATGATCAAAGGAACCGCTGTTGATGCTTTGTGGCCTGAGGCGTGGCACTGGTGTAGTGAGAAACGCCGCTACCTGTCACAAAAAGGGAGAGCTCTGGGGGAGGACTTGTTATAGTTCAGGACCTATATGCTACGTTTTTCATTTTCTTCACTTTCAAACTTAACGCTTTCTTTTCTTTTTCGAAGTCATGTGACTAGCACACATGACCGTGAGAATCATCACGTGACCTGAGGTCTAGCCCATGATGTCATCATGACATCATACCTCATGTCTTTCATCTCCGTTCCTTTTCCCATGAGGAAGCTTCCTTCTTTCCACACGGACTTCTCGCCATCCTGATGGCTTCCTCATCTTTTCCTCATGATCCCTATACCCACACCGGCCCTCAATCAATTAGGACTCAGACAACCTACCCTAAACTCCCCATACTTACATATATAAACCCTCCCCCGTCGTTGTCTACTCCTCAGTCCTATTCACTTGAATACTCTCCTACTTAGGGGCCTGTTCATTTGTCTACCACTCCTGTTTCTACTTCCAATCCTATCTCTGCCTTTGCCGTCTTCATGCCCATTACCGCACGCTCGTCATTTGTGCCAAGTACATGATTTACTTGGGCACCGTTAATTTCCTTGTACTCGAATATCACATCCTCTTTCACATCTGGTTAGACGTCTGCACTCGAACTGTACACACTGTCACAGAGGTTGCCCAATGCCTAGATTAGGTGTCGTCCAACTTTAGTTGTTTTCTCCATTCACTCCATTTCAGGACTACTCTGATTGGGTTGATAGACATCTGGCACGTCCAGCCCTACTCCCCCCACTCCCTGACAAAGATAGTGTAGGACATGATCCTACAGACTCTTCCTTCTATCTTTGTCCCTTGGACCCTGCAGACTTTAAAGCTGCAATGATGGCTCCTGTTAGGTTCTGTCTATTTAACACAGTGTAACGGCAAATGAGGCAGCTCCATCCATCTTGCAGGAAGATTCCTGCTGGCGGTGGACGACGAGTGGCATCTAGCCAATAGATAAGGCCAATGAGGAGGAGAAGGGTTCGACGACGGTGCCTTTCATAACGGGATGGCATAACCTGGCAAAGAGTGAAAGGGAGAACCTCCACTGTGTACCTCAGGCAGTTCGGACGTCGGGAACCGGGCAAGATACAAGTGAATAGAACTAAGGAGAAGTACAGGAGGGTCTGCAGTATATATATGTAAGGTATCGGGTTTAGGGTAGGTCTCCTGTACATAAGGGCCGGTGTGGGAATACATACATGCGGATAACATGAGGTGTCCATGAGGTAGTCGCGAGGCATGACATCACTAATGATGTCATAGCCTAGACCGATGAGGTCATAGCTCCAGGCCCTACGATGAGGTCATGTCACGTGACCAGTCTAGGTGCAGTCCTAGACCCTAAGCCTAGCTGTGGGGGTTGTCACGTGAGATGCTATCCGATAAGATAAGATAAACGTCCAAGTGTTATAGTAGTTCATATATCATGAAGCCTATAACACACGGGACGCCTGAGCAGACAGCAAGTCTGGAAAATTCTCAAAGAATGCATGACCCCAGAAACTCTGGATGGGGTTCTACATGTCCAATCAATCCGGCAGCCAAATGGGTTTCCCAGAACAGATCTGTGGATAGAAGCAAGGGTGGCTGCTGGTATCAAGAAGGGTCTCTATTTGATGGCAAACCAACAATGGGTTGGAGTACGACAAAGCCTCAAATATCCCCTCTACAAACTAAAGTCACTGTGGCAACCCAATGCACAAACCAGTCAATGGAGGCTGGATGTTTGGAAACCTTGGAGAGACCATCTCCCCACAAAAAGGCCCACTGTCATTGGTCCCCGTGCAAAACCCCAAGGGAGTGTTGCCACCCTTAATATAAATGGGATGGGAGCAAAACGCCCCCTGCTTGAGAATCTCCTGGTTAACTCGGATGTTGGCATTCTGGCAGTGCAAGAGACCTTGCTCGGGAAGAATTCGTACAACTTTTATGTGGAAGGCTATGAGGCCTATACCAGAAGAAAGACGAATGGCTTTCGTGGCCAGATGCTGCTTGTCAGCAAAGCATACCCCTCATATGAAGTTAGCCAGCGGGAAGTGAACTGCTTCATCCATGTAAAGATAGCAAAATTCCATGGTGCCTACCCATGGCACTTTATCTCTGTTTACCTCCCCTCTGGGGGAAGTCGTCGCAAAGAAAGGACAGAGTGTCTACAGCTCGTCCTTCAGTGTCATGGAAAAGGACCCTCATGCTGTAGTTGTCCTACTAGGGGACTTCAATATCAAGAGACACCTGCTGGAATGTTGGCTCAAGTCAAAGCACATGGCTTTGGCACCCTTGGAGGTTCTGGGAGATGGTCTTACCTTCCACTGAAAAGGCTCCACCTGGTCTGATGTTGACAGCATCTTGGTGAACCCTGTAGCAAAAAAGGCCCTGGAGCCTGCCAAAGTGGGCCATGAGTGGTCACACTTTAGTGATCACTTCCCCCTGATATCTCACCTGGTGCCAGGTGTCTCAGAAGATACTGAAACTGTTGTTCCTCCCCGCTTTCGCTACAATGTGGACCTGGTCAAAGGTCATGGAAAATGCATTGTGCATAGCAACTGCTGGTCGGTCTTGCCTATGGATCCAATAACCTCAGAGGAAGAGCTCAACGAGAGTGCAGAGCAATTTAGCTCTCTAGTCAATGATGTGGCCTCCAAGCTTGGAATTAAACAGCAAGTCCACAGTGGTAAACTCTTTCTCAACTGTTCTCTGAAAAAAGTGGTGGAGAAAGCCTCAAAGGCCCAAAAGGCCTGGGAAAGGGCAAGGGACTTGGGCACCGCAGATATGGACCGCCTCCTGAGGGAATATCATCTATGCCGAACCTCTGCCCATAAGGCTATCAAGCGACGTAAGACCCTTCTTCATGAGAAGGATGTCCGCCGCGTCACCAAACTTTACCATGCCAATGAAATGAAGGCCTTCCACAGATGGGAGTCACACATGACATCTGGAACCCAAACAGATGCTGTCATGCCTGTACAGGCTAAGGATGGCACTCTCCTAACAGATGAATCTGCCATCCGTGACAGAGTCTTTGAGTACTACAAAGACCTCAAGCAAGATGACCCTGAAAATATCTCAAATGACCAGGCGTATTGGTCAGGGAAGTGCACAAAGCGTGCTGAGAATGAACTACCAGGGATCAACGAGACACCCAGGTGGAAGGAAATCCTGCTGGCAATTCGGAGAATGGCCCTGGGAACTGCCCCAGGACATGATGACATTCCAGTGGAGGTCTACAAGGCCTTGTTGAAGGAGGAATGTCATCAGCTCCTGGCAAGCAGAGGGACAGTAGTGGGAGA
>JBBPLC010000529.1:0-17264 GCA_038089535.1 Hemileccinum rubropunctum
TCCAGGTAGGTCTAGCTTAGAGAATACAAGGTATCGACGGCAGGGTTTATATACCTAAAGGGAACTGCGCACGGACCAAGCTATGTAGCAGTGGAAGGTCAGAGGAAGCTCAATAAGGTAAGTGGTGTGAGGAAGATAACAGAAGTTACCGGAACAAAGGAAGTGTGGCTGTCCGTCGGAAGGAAGCGGAAAGAAAGATAAGAATTCGTAATCAGGATGACCATTGTGAGAAGAGCAGAAGAAGGCAGTGGTCGTTGTGTGAAAGAAAGGCATTAGCGAGAAGTGTAAGACGAATGCTAATGCGAAAGGTAAAGAAAAAGGTGAATCGTAACAGTATGAGTTTTTTAGTGTTCCCTCATTTAAATATCGATAGTCCATGACCAGGCATTTTTCACCAGTTTTCTTTGGAATAAAAAAGACTGGAGCCATTTGAGGTGATTTTGATGGGCAAATGTAGCCTTTTTCTTGCTCCGATGTGATGAAGTTCCAGACTTCTTCTAATTCAGTGTCAGACAAAGGAACTACCTGACCCTTTTTTGGTACAAAATTGGGTTTGAGGTCTATGGTGTGATCCCAGGGTTTTCGTACAGGCATACATTTGGACTCTTCTTTGCTGAAGACGTTGAGGAATTCGTGGTATTGCGGAGGTACTTTATCCTCAAGTCCTTCTTCAATGGAGTATACAGCGGGGTTCCAAACCTTGTTAATTAAGCCGGCTGCATTAATGGTGACACAGTTGTGTGTGCAGCAGCAGAACTTTATTTCTTTGTCAACCCAGTCAATGAGCAGATTGTGGCATTGGAACCAGTTGTATCCTAAATAAATGCGATGAGTTCCGAGGTTTGTTACCAAGGCGTCTACTCCTTCAGAGTGACCTTGGTATGAAAATACAACTGAAACATGGTCCGTGATTGTTCCATGGGACAAAGAGGTCTCATTGGCATTAGTAATAGATTAAGGAGAAACTAATTTTTTGGTGGGAATTTCAAGCGACATTACCCATTTTTTATCTACAAATGTCTGGATAGTGCCAGAGTTGAGGAGCGCTTTCTCTGTTGTTTTTTGCCATTTTTGATTTTTCTGAAAATAAACATCAGTGTCAATGTCAAATTCCCCAGTAGGAGAGGTATTCCTGAGGGTAAGGTTAGGGTTAAAGGGTAAATCGGGTAAAAAAGAAAAATTGTTTGTAACCGGAGAATTAAGCACACTATTTTTATCCTCCAGTGCCACGCTCTGAGCTTTGCTCAAAAGAGATGCTCCTTTGGAGTTGGTATCATAACTAGTATAAGACAAAGTGTTCAGTGAGTCATCAATGCCCAACAAACTGTCCATCTTCCTGAGTACAGCGAATCAATTGTAAAAAGGAGAAAAAGATTGAGAAGGAGAAGATGAAGATGAAATTGGGTCCATAGCTGAGTAGATACCTCTCTCTACTCAGCCTTGCCTTTTCCCTTAAGTCCTTTGGCCGTGAGTTGGCGAGCCTGGGACTCAAACATGTCCAAATAGTAGGCTTGTGCCTCTTTGGTCATCCACGGGGGATTTCCAGAACCTTGTGTGGCTTCGGGGACTGCAGCGATGGAAGTGGTAGGAGTGAGGGGAATCCTGCAAAGAGGAGCGGGATAGGGAGGAGTGTATTGAGTGCAGTCAGTGACCAGATTGAAGATTGGTCAGCCACATGATTTGCATGGTTCTTTGTACGTGTGTGACAAATGACCAACCTTATTACAATTATAGCAGGTCCTTGACTCCTGCTGGGTTGGTTGGACAGCATGCATGTCCATTGGGGCTCCTCGGCCTGGTTGCATACCTACTTCTGTGAAGCAGGGTTCAAACTGTCATTGTTGTGGTTGTGTGCTTCTTTCCAACCACATTTTCTTGAACATTTTGCCCATTTCTACCGCTTTCTCCTGCCAGGTTGCAAGCGAGTTGGTGAGGGCAGGGCTTCTTGTCAACAACTGGAAATATATGTTGTAGTCGATCCGCTCTTTGTAGAGATGGAGGACATTGTTGTCGTGTCTTGATAGGTCCGCATCTTGCTGAAGAAGCTCAAATTGTTGCATGAACACCTCGATTGGCATCAAGCCTTGCCGAAGGTTGGTAAGCCAGATAGCCGAAGGTTGGTGAGCCAGATATATGATTCTTCTTTGAGGACATCAATCCAAAAATGGTCCTCTACTTCCTTTTTCAGCTCATCCCAGGTGGGCCATTCCAGGGCTGACTTCTTTGTGATCCTAGAGAAGGATTTGGCTTTGCCGATCATTCAGAGTAGAACAGTGGTGGTTTGTTGTCAGTCATCAAGACCTCCTTGACATTGCACCCAAGTTGCAATCTTTACCTACCAGGGGTAGAAAGTGACGTGGTTGCCATCCCAGGTACCCAGGTTAGCGATGAGTTTAGCTGGCAGGGACATTGTTCTTGTCATGGCTGCCTCAGCAAATTGCTGGGTCATTTGTTGTTGCAATAGCAGGGATACTTGTAGAAGGGCGGCCATGTTGGCCATCATGGTGCAAACATCAGCCCATGTTACATTAGGGTCAGCAGGTAGAGTGGCTTGTTCTCCTTGCTGCAACATAGTTTAGAGAAATTTCTGGGGGTGACGAAGGAGGGCTTTTGGACAAAGGTGGGAGAGGGTGGTGAAGTGGGTGGTCTCTGTTATAGGATTTGCAATACGATTACTATAACACTTGGATGCTTATCTTATCTTATTGGATAGCATCTCACGTGACAACCCCCACAGCTAGGCTTAGGGTCCAGGACTGCACCTAGACTGGTCACATGACATGATGTCATCATTGGGCCTGGAGCTATGACCTCATTGGTCTAGGCTATGACATCATCAGTGATATCATGCCTCACAACTACCTCATGGACACCTCATGTTATCTACATATATGTATTCCCACACCTGCCTTTATGTACAGGAGACCTACCCTAAACCCGCTACCTTACATATATATACCGCAGACCCTCCTGTACTTCTCTTTAGTTCTATTTACTTGTATCTTGCCCGGTTCCTTATGTCCGAACTACCTGAGATACCAAGTGGGTGCTCTCCCACATTCCTTGCCAGGTTATGACATCCCGTTATGAAAGACACTTGTTGTCGAACCCTTCCCTCCTCCTTGTTGGCCATATCTATTGGCTAGATGCCACCTCGTCGTCATCGCCAGCAGGAACCTTCTCATAAGGCAGATGGAGTAGCCTCATTTGCCATTCCACTCCATTACAGTCTCAAGACAGATGTTTTGAGGGTTATGGTGATACTTTTTGCACTGACAGTGCACAGGAGGTAGAGCTGGAGATAGGGAAGGGGAGAGATGTTGACGGAGAAAAGGAGAAGGAGAATATGCAGGGATGGGCTTGGGGAAGTATTCACAAGCTGGTTCAATGGGATAGTCATTGGGGTCGACCTCATTTGCATTAGCAGGGATCTCGTTTAGGAGATTTGTGAAGTTTGGGGCAAAGGCAGGAGTAGGCTCTGGTGTGGGCAAGATTTGGATAATATGAGTGGCGGTGTAGAGGTTAAGGGCAGCTTGTTGTTGTTGGAAAGTGAGGTGGTCTGCATGAGCACGAGAGTGCATATATCGATGAAGGTGAGGGGGAGTAAACAGGATCAGCCTTGCAGCAGTCCTATTCAAGTGAAACGGGATGAAACCTTAAACTGAAGCATGACACCTAATCTAGGCAGCAGGCAACTTCTGCATCGGTATGGACTTGATGAGTATGGATGTCCAACTAGACATGTATGAGTATGTGATATTTGAGAACTAGGAAGTTGATAGTGCCCAAGTAAATCATGTACTGGGTGTTACAATGAGTGTGCAGTAACATTGCACAGGAGATGGCAAATACAGAGATATGATTGAATTGATTAGTCATTCACAAGCTCAATGATGAAGGATAGGTAAAGGGTACAGGAGTGGTAGACAAGAGAACTGGCCCCAAAGGTGGAGAGGATTCATGTGAATAGGACTAAGAAAAAGTAGATGACAGAGAGGAGCGGGTTTATATAGTAAATAGTGATGGGTTTAGGGTAGGTCGTCTGAGTCCTAAATAGTTTAGGGCTGGTTGAGAAGAAGGGCATGAGGTAAACACAAGGGGAACATGAGGATGGTAAGAAGTCCGTGTGGGAAAAAAGAAGTGTCCTCTTGGAAAAGGAGATGGAGATGAAAGACATGAGGCATGACATCAAGATGATATCATGGGCTAGGCCTCATGTCACGTGAGGAGTCTCACAGTCACATGACTTCAAAAATGAAAGGGATTTGTTAAGTACAAAAATGAATAGAAAGTGAAAACATAGCATATAGATCCTGAACTATAACAGCTCCTCTCCATGAGATCCTGCTTGCTCTGACTACCACCATCGCTGCAGTCCCTGAGGCCACACAAGGTTCCAGAAATCCTCCATGGATAACCAAAGAGGTGCAAGCCTATTATCTCAACATGTTTGAATCCTGAGCATGC
The DNA here is from genome assembly GCA_038089535.1 of Hemileccinum rubropunctum. Classification (NCBI taxonomy): domain Eukaryota; kingdom Fungi; phylum Basidiomycota; class Agaricomycetes; order Boletales; family Boletaceae; genus Hemileccinum; species Hemileccinum rubropunctum. Next base: position 4,468 of record JBBPLC010000529.1, read on the forward strand.
CAGCTCGCCACTGAAGGACTCAAGGGAAAAGGCAAAGCCAAGTAGATCTGGGAGGTACCTACTTGGCCAAGAACAGTTCTCTTTCTTCTTCTTGTTCTGTTTCTCCTCGCTTCTCTTCTTTGAATTGTTTTGCTGTACTTGGGGAGATGGACAGTTTGTCGGGTGATGGTGACTTACTGAACACTTGCAATTATACTAGTTACAATACTCCCTCTAAAGGAGCATCTTTTCGAAGCATGGCGCCAGAGAATAAAAATAGCATGCTTAATTCTCCAATTACAGACAAATTTTCTTTTTTTTCTAAATCCCCCCCTAACCCTAACTTTACCCTCAGGCATACTTCCCCTAGGGGAGAATTTGACATTGACACTGACATATACTTTCAGAAAGATCAAAAATGGCAAAAAAAACATCAGAAAAGGCACTCTTCAACTCTGGTGTAGTCCAGACTTTCATGGACAAAAATTGGGTAATATCTCTTGGCATTCCCACTAAAAAACTTTCCCTCCCTCGCTCTATCACTAACACTAATGGGACTTCCTCGTCCCACAGAACTATTATGGATTATGTTTCTGTGGTATTCTCATACCAAGGTCACTCTGAAGGAGTTGATGCCTTGGTAACCAATTTGGGTACTCACCAGATTTATTTAGGCTATGACTGGTTCCAACACCACAACCCACTTGTTGATTGGGTGGATAAAGAAATCAAGTTCTGTTGCTGCACTTGCAATTGTGTCATCATTAATACAGCTAGCCTCATCAAGGAGATCTGGAATCTGTCTATTTGCTCCATCAAGGAGGGCCTTGCAGACAAGGTACCTTCACAATACCATGAATTCCTTGATGTTTTAGCAAGGAAGAATCAAAACACATGCCTGTTTGCAAACCCTGGGACCATGTAATTGACCTAAAACTGGATTGTATCCCAAAGAAAGGTTGTGTCATTCCTTTATCCAATACTGAATTCAGGAACTTCATTATCTCCGAACAAGAAAAGGGCTATATAATGACAAAACTAAGTAATGGGCAGGAATGCCCTATGCTCAGCCACTGCCTAAGGTGGGCAAAAATGACTATATTCACCTAAGTAATGGGCAGGAATGCCCTATGCTATAGTACATTAGCTAAGAGTATAAGTCAAGTAAAAAGTACTCACCTTAGCCGCTGCCTAAGGTAGGTGAAAACAACTGAGATGCCTGTAAGTGAGGTCAAGATATATATACTGTAGGCAGAGGTATACTCATATTATGTTATCAATAGTGATGTGTCAATGAACCTGAAGAAAGGTAGTAATATGATGTAATAGAAGGGTGAACACTAAAAGATTAAGCGACAAAAGGTTATATCACAGAAGCACTTCTGACTGTTCTGATGTTTCTGAGTTCAGAAAGGTGTGGGAAAGTTCCAGAAGTGATTCCGGTGGTTCTAAGCTTGGAAGGGCATGGGAAAAACTTGAAAGTGGTTCCGAGTTTGGAACTCCAGAAAAGCACAGGAATATTCCAGAAGTGGTTCCAGAATGTTGATTCCAATATAGAACATGGAACTGCTGGGAATACACCAGAACATCTGTTCTAGTGTGTGTATTTCAGAATGATGCAGAATAACTATGGTTACATACTGTCATATAAGGCCATCAAAATCCCCACAAACAGCTCCAGTGTTTTTTATTCCCAAGAAAACTGGTGAGAAACATCTCGTCATGGATTACAGGTATTTAAACAAGGATACAGTCAAAAACTCATATCCTCTTCCTCTCATTTCTGCTCTTGTTGATCGCCTGAAAAGTGCTGACAAGTTTACCTGCCTTGACTTGCGATGAGGCTATAACAACATCTGCATCAAGGAAGGTGATGAGTGGAAAGCCACCTTCATAATGCCCCTGGGGGCCTACAAACCCATCATCATGTACTTTGGAATGACTAATTCCCCTCCAACCTTCCAATAGATGATGAACGACATCTTTAATGATATGTATGCCACCATGATCATCTACCTCAATGACATGTGCATTTTCACAAAAAACAAATCTGACAAAGAACATTCTGAGGTCATAAAGGAAGTATTGCACAGGCTCCGCAAAAATGACCTTTATGCAAAACCCAAAAAATGTGTATTTAATGCCAAAAAAGTTGACTTTTTAGGTATAATGGTATCAGCCAACGGCGTCAGCATGCAAAACAATAAAGTTGATGCAATACTCAACTGGCCTGCACCAACTAAGCTCAAGCAGCTGCAATCATTCCTAGGCTTGTGTAACTATTATTGTCACTTCATTAACAGTTTTGGACAGATCGCTCACCCCCTCAACAATCTAACAAAGAAAAATGTGCCCTATACCTGAGGGGAGACACAACAAAATGTGTTTGACATGCTCAAAAAACAATTAACATCCGCTCCTCTCCTTACCTTTCTCAACTCATCAAAGGAAATGTGTGTTGAAACAGACACAAGTGATATCACCACTGGCACAGTATTATCAGTCCTAGGGGAGGATGGCTCATGGTACCCTTGCACCTTTCTCTCTCACTCTTTTTTGTCTGCTGAACACAACTACCCAGTCTATGACAAGGAGTTGCTAGCTATTATCCATACTCTCAAAGAGTGATGCCATTACATTATTGGCAAAAATAACTTCGAGATCCAGACAGACCACAAGAATCTCAAGTACTGGAAAAAACCACAAACACTCTCAGGCCATCAAGCCCACTGGCATGAGCTATTACAGGAATTTAATTATACTCTCATCTACGAACCCAGTACCACAAATGTCCATGCCAATGCTCTCTCTCATCGCCTGGATCATGGTGACGCAGTTGATAAATTGAATAAGAACATCACTGTTTTTCCCTCCACTGTTCTTCATTCCTCTTTATTATCTATCCCAGTCAAACTAACCTCTTCAGATGCACATTTACCCTTGAAGGGCTCTCTAGACACAGCAGGTTTTGACCTGTATTCGTTCATTGATCTTAACATCCCTGCCCACGATCAATGTCTCATCCCCACCCATGTCAAGATCCAGCTTCCCTCTGGCACCTATGGCAGAATTGTGCCTCATTTTGGCCTTGCCCTCAAACATAAAATTGATGTCATGGTAGGAGTCATTAATGCCAATTATAGGGGAGAAATAGGTGGAATTCTGTTCAACCACTCTGATTCCTCTTTCCACATCTCTAAATTTGACCATATCACACAACTAATTATTGAAAAAATAGAAAACCCCACACTCAAAAAAGAAAAGACTCTCAATGAGTCTCAATATAACAATAAAGGGTTTGGTTCCACAGGAATCCAAGCCATCTCTTCTACTTCTATCTCACCAAATTTCAAAACTAAATTATCTTTGGAATCATCTAGAATGGATGTTGATGCTATCAACAAATATGAATACTACACTTTGGAACGTCTCTTCAGAAATTCTCACAGCATTGTTTTTGTGCCCTCTTCTCTTTGCACTGAGTTAATCTCACTTTTCCATGATTCCCCTGTTGCTGGTCACCCAGGCCGCAACCGCACAATTTCTTCAATCAAATATTTCTATTGGTAGCCTGGTGCAGCCAAGGACATTGCATCTTATGTAGATCACTGCCAGGTGTGCTCCCTCACAAAGGGTTCATCAAAGCCACTGGCAAGAAAACTTATGTCACTTCCTGTTCCTTCCCACCCATGGGAAGATATCTCTTTTGACTTCATCACAGGACTACCCCCTTCTGACAGCTTCGATCCCATAGGGGTAGTCGTCAATCATTTTTCCAAGGAAATTGTTCTTTTCCCTTGTCTAAAAACTACTTCTTCTTTGGATTTAGCCACTTTATTTAGAGATCACGTATGGTGTCTCCACAGACTTCCTAACACTATCCTTTCAAACAGAGGACCACAATTCATCTCAGAGTTCACCAAGGACCTTTGCAAGGTTCTTGGCATCCAGCAGAAACTCTCTATGGCATATCATCTCCAAACAGATAGCCAGACAGAATGGGTCAACAGAGAAGTCATCACATATCTCCATGCCTACATCACTAAAAAGCAGGAAACCTGGGCCTCATGGTTAAAAATGGTGCAGTTCACACACAACAACACCCTTACCACTGCCATGGGTGCCATCCCTTTTTCTGTCATGTGAAACTACTCTCCATGCATGGAAATCGAGCCCACAAACTCCACTACAACTCCTGGGGGGTCATTTGGCAAATCTATTGATCATTCTTGTTATAGTTCAGGACCTATACGCTACGTTTTTCACTTTTTCTTCACTTGTGGACTTAACACTTTCTTTCACTTTTTAAGTCACGTGACCTGAGGCCTGGCCCATGATGTCATCATGACATCATATCTCATGTCTTTCATCTCTGTTTCCTTTCTGAGGACCCTTCTTTCTTCCCACACGGACTTCTTGCCATCCTCATGGTTGCCTTGTGTCTCTCTCCTGTTCTCCTTCCCACACCAGCGCTTAATCATTTAGGACTCAGACGACCTACCCTAAACACTCCATACTTACATATATAAACCCTCTCCCTTCATCGTCCACTTCTCAGTCCTATTCACTTGAATACTCTCCTACTTAGGGGCCTGTTCACTTGTCTACCACTCTTATTTCCTTCCAATCTCATACTCTGCATTTGCTGGCTTCATGCACATTATCGCATGCTCCTCGTTGATTCTCATATATGCTGTATCTGGGGACCATAAACTTCCTTATCGCCGAATATCACGTCTTGGTCCACGTCTGGTTGGACACACGCTCCTGTACCGTTCACACTGTCGCAGAGGTTGCCCGATGCCTAGATTAGGTGTCGTTCAACTTAGTAGTTTCCTCCGTTCACTCCATTTCAATTCTCACAAGAAGATCACTTCCACACTGCAGAAAACCTGCAATTGGATGTTGCATGCACAAACATCCAAACACTCCTTAGCTCCTGATTATTCTATTAGAGACCTCATTTGGCTCTCCACTGACCATCTTTCTCTCCCCTATCCCACATGTAAACTTACACAAAAATTTATTGGCCTCTACCATATCTCCACCGTCCTCCCTAATGCCATCACCTTCATCCTCCCTTCCTCTGTATCCATTCACTCCACTGTCAATATTTCCTGCATTAAGCCTTATAAAGCACCACTGGATGGTCAGACCATATTTAGACTAGATCTCATCACCATGACCAAAGATCGTCATGAAGAATATGAAGTTGATTGTATTATCCAGTCCTGGCTTCACCACGGCAAACTACAATACCTCATCCACTGGAAGGGATAGGATGAGGTGGATCGCACCTGGGAACCCACCACTAACTTAGAACACATGCAAGACACAATTTCTGGGTTTCATACTGCTCATCCTAATGCCCCACAACCTATTCAGGGTATCTCCAATTCCAAATTCATATCCTTATTCTGTTCATTTGGTCCCTTCTATACCAAATTCACCAATTCTTGGCTAGACCTCAAATCTGGTGAATGGGGGATAGTGTTATAGTTCAGGACCTATACACTATGTTTTCTCTTTTACTTTGTTTTTGCTTTTACTTTGTTTTCACACTTAATGTTTTCTTTTCATTTTCAAAGTCATGTGACTAGCACATGTGATCATGGGACATCTCATGTAACCTCAGGCCTAGCCCATGACATCATTATGACATCATGCCTCATGTCTTTCATTTCTGTCTTTTCACTCACATAAGTATACTTCCTCTTTCCCATATGGACTTCTTGCCATACTCATGTTCACCTTGGATTTCCCTCATGTTCCTTATCTATGCTGGCCCTAAACTATTTAGGACTCAGATGACCTACCCTAAACCTCCCTTAGTTACATATATAAACCTCCTCCCTTCATCATCTACTCCTTAGTCCTATTCACTTGAATCCCCCTCCTCCTTAGGGGCTGGTTTTTCTTCAAATACCACTCTTGTACTCTTTCTCAAATCTTTACTCTGCATTTGCCAACTTCATGCATGTTATCACATGCTCTCATTGTTACATGTTTTATGTTGTACCTCAGAACAGTCAACTTCCTTGTCACCAAATTCCACGTCCTCATTCACATCTGGCTAGACATTTGCACTCATACCATTCATACTGTCACTGAAGTCACCCTACACCTAGATTAGGTGTAGTGCTCCATAAGTTGTTCTCACCCAGTTTCATCAGAGATGACTGCATCTATCACCATTCACTGCTCTGTATCAATTACACCACTTATGACTTGTGACAGGAACAAGATATAATTAATCCTCTTACATGAGCTGATATTATGATCCACCCCTACTGGTATGCTTGTGTCATTTACATTTTTCACATCATGGTACAGCATTGTGCAAATGAATCTTCAGCATTCTTGCTACCTGAATGCATAAATGTACTGTTTGTGCACTGGTTTCACCGAGATGTGAATTATCCATCCAGTTGGTCAGATAAACATCTTCAGAGACTCTAGTTCTTTGATCAAGAACATTCATTGCATGCATTTGGCTTTCTTGATCCAGATTGTGTTATGCATGGTATGCACCTTATACCAGCATTTGGGTATTTTCAAACATCGGACCTGCTTGGAGTTTTGAGAGCACACCAAAAGCCAGATGGAGAAGATCCACATGCAGACTGGAAATATTATTATGTGAACATATAAGTCATCTAACTAGACTACACTACAGTGCACTAATGCTGTTCTAGATTTGTTGATTAAGATATATTTATGTAACTCCAGGGTAAGGAGATCAGTCATTGTTGTAGTTCAGGCTATGACACTACTACTTACCATTATGTTCCTTGGTTTCTCCTTTACCTATTATAGTTCAGGACCTATACGCTACATTTTTCACTTTTCTTTTCTTCTGCAAAGTCACGTGACTCATGCACGTGACCTGGGGACTAGCCCATGATGTCATCATGACATCATACCTCATGTCTTTCATCTCCGTTCCCTTTCCCATGAGGACACTTCCTTATTCCCATACAGACTTCTCGCCATCCTCATGGCTACCTTGCATTCTCCTCATGTTCTCTTTTTCGTACCAGCCCTCAATTGATTAGGACTCAGACGACCTACCCTAAACTCCCCATATTTACATATATAAACCCTTCCCCTTCATCGTCTACTCCTCAGTCCTATTCACTTGAATACTCTCCTACTTAGGGGCCTGTTCACTTGTTTACCACTCCTATTTCTTTTAAATCTCATACTCTGCATTTGCTAACTTCATGCACATTATCGCACACTCCTCATTGAAACATGTTTATGCTATATCTTGGGACCGTTAACTTTCTCGTCGCCGATTACCACATCCTCATCCACGTCTGGTTAGACACTTGCAACCACACCATTCACACAGTCGCCGAAGTAGCCCAATGCCTAGATTAGGTGTTGTGCTCCATTAGTTATTCCTTTCCTGTTTCATTACCTGGACTTACTATTTCTACTTTCAAGGTCACATGACTAGTTCCCACCATCATGTGACTTGGCCACAATCTTATCTTATCTATTGTACCTTAGGGTCATGTGACTACTCACATGACCACAGGCCTGGACTATGCCTAGATCCATGATGTCACTATGATATTGTGCCTTGCTGCTACCACATTCCTTACATTAGACCTGCCCTAGTGCACTCTAGTTAGACATTATATATAGAGTAGCAATGCAACTGGATTAGCCAGTCTTATTCATTTTGTCTTACCTTCCATTGTATAGAGCCTGTTATGGTTGGTCCAGATAGAAACAAATGTGAACCTGGGAGATGAGGAATGTCAACCAAGGGTCTTCCTTGTTGATGGGACAAGTAGTGTGGTTAACTACCGGAGACTGCCCTAGGGACTTCCTAGGGTGGATGAGTAATGATCAACCAAGGGATATCCTTGTCAACGAGACAAGTCGCAAAGAAGAGAAGGAAGACAAAAGCATGAGTCAAGGAACGAATGCAACAAGAAAAGAAAAGAAAAAGAGAGAGTTATAACAGAGCCTAAACACACTTGAGTACTGCTCACTTCCTTTCCTTTGCTGGTTGATCATCATTATAGAGTCATTATTGTATCTATCATTCTTGGTAACATCAGCTGCCCTGGTCTGGACCAGATCATTCTCATTTGGGGTTGGTTCAACCTCATTTGCCATTATACTTTCTCTCACGAGTACACTTCTTTCTTCCCACACAGACTTCTCACCATACTTATGGTTTCCTCATTGTGTCCTTAATCTAACCTGGCCCTAAAGACTTTCAGACTCAGACAACCTACCCTAAACCCTATGTACTTACATATATAAACCCTCTCCTCTTGTCATCTTCTCCTTAGTTCTATTCACTTGAACTCCTCTCCACCTTAGGAGCTAGGTTTACTTTGAGTACCACTTTTCTTATCATTCCAATTCTATCTCTGCTTTTGCCATCTTCATCCTCATTACTGGACACTATCATGAATGCTCTATTTGGGCAGTTAACTTCCTCATTACCATTTACCATATTCTCATACATGTCTGGTTAGACATTCACTGCCATCAAGTCCATACTGTCATAGAGGTTGCCATTATCCTAAATTAGGGTAATGTCTCTAGTTTTAGTTTTAGTCCCATTTTACTGGGCATGCAGTGGCTTGGGTATCGAATGGGAAGAAGGTGGTCTCGAAGTTGGTAGTGAATTTGTCAAAGGTTTTCTTGGCTTGTATGATGTTAGTGTTATAGTTCAGGACCTATACACTACATTTTCGACTTTTCTTCATTTTCAGACTTAATGTTTCTTCTCCTTTTTTTGAAGTCACATGACTAGTACATGTGACCACGAGATCCCTCACATGACCTGAGGCCTAGCCCATGATGTCATCATGACATCATGCCCCACATCTTTCATTTCTGCTTTCTTTCCCATGAGAACACTTCTTTCTTCCCACACAGACTTCTTGCCGTCCTTATGGTTACCTTGCATTCTCCTCATGTTTGTTTTCTCACACCAGCCCTTAATCATTTAGGACTCCAATGACCTACCCTAAACATCCCATATTTACATATATAAACCCCTCCCCATCATCATCTACCCCTCAGTTCTATTCACTTGATTACTCTCCTACTTAGGGGCCTGGTCAACTGTCTACCACTCTTCTCTTATCTTTCCAATCTATTCTGCATTTGCTGGCTTTGTGCATGTTATCACATGCTCATCATTGACTCTTGTTTATGCTGTATCTAGGAACCATGAACTTCCTCATCGCTGAATACCACGTCTTGGTCCACATCTGGTTGGACACTCATTCCTGCACTGTACACACTGTCGCAGAGGTTGCCTGATGCCTAGATTAGGTGTCGTTCAACTTTAGTAGTTTCTTCCATTCACTCTGTTTCAGTTAGTGTCACTCATTTTATTATACCACATTTCTGAGAAGAAGACTCTGCATTCTTTGCTCATTTTGTTCAAGGTGGTCATGATCTTGTCTATGTCAGTGGAGTACTGTTATAGTTCAGGACCTATATGCTACGTTTTTCACTTTTTCTTCATTTTCACACTTAATGCTTTTCTTTCACTTTCAAAGTCATGTGACCAGTACACATGACTGTGGAACATCTCACATGACATGAGGCCTAGCCCTTGACATCATCATGACATCATGCCTCATGTTCTTCATCTCCAACATCTTGTTCACATGAGTATGCTTCTTTCTTCCCACACGGACTTCTCACCATACTTGTGTTCACCTTGCCTTCTCCTCATGTTCCTTATCTATGACCAGCCCTAAACTATTTAGGACTCAGATGACCTACCCTAAACTCATTGCTAGTCACTATATAAACCCACCTCTTTTCATCATCTACTTTTCCTTAGTTCTATTCATTTGTATTCCCCTCCACCTTAGGAGCCAGATACTTCATGAATACCACTCTTCTTCTTTCCATTTCTCACTCTGCTATTGCCGGCTGTTATAGGATTTGCAATACGATTACTATAACACTGGATGCTTATCTTATCTTATTGGATAGCATCTCATGTGACAACCCTCACAGCTAGGCTTAGGGTCTAGGACTGCACCTAGACTGGTCACATGACATGACGTCATTGTAGGGCCTGGAGCTATGACCTCATCGGTCTAGGCTATGACATCATCAGTGATGTCATGCCTCATGGTAACCTCATGGACACCTCATGTTATCCACATGTTCCCCTTCTATACTGGCCCTCATGTAGATACAGGAGCCTCCCCTAAACCAATCCCTTACCTATATATACTGCAGACCCCTCCTGTATATTCCTTAGTTCTATTCACTTGTCTCTTGCCCAGTTCCCCACATCCGAACTGCCTGAGAGCCACAGTGGAAGTCCTCCCTTTCATTCATTGCCGGGTTATGCCATCCCGTTATGAAAGGCACTCATCATCAAAACCTTCACCCTCCTCGTTGGCTATATCTATTGGCTAGATGCCACTTGTTGTCCACACCAGCAGGAACCTTCCCACAAGGCAGATGGAGCAGCCTCGTTTGCCATTCCACTCCGTTACACCGGCTTCATGCACATCATCACATGCTCATCATCATTACACATTTTATGTTGTATCTCAGTATAGTAAACTTCCTTATTGCAGAATATCACGTCCTCGTCCATGTTTGGTTGGACATGCGTACTCGATCTGTCCACACCATTGCCAAAGTTGCCTGACACCTAGATTAGGTGTCGTGCTCTTGTCTTAGTTTTCATCCAGTTTCAAGTACAGAGTATTGTTGATTTGGAAGTAGGCCTTCATGGCCTTCATCCAGTGGGTGGCATTGGAGGGTTCTCTGGAGAAATCAGCAGGGGGGGCCATCTTGAGCTCTGTTTTAGAGGCCATTGGTGTGTTAGATAGCAAAGTTAGTCTTGGGGTTCTATGGGCAATATTCTGTGATGGTCCTACTAGGGTATGGAAGGATCCAGTGATTCTCCTGGGGCTAGGTTATAAAGGGGATAATGGGTTTTCTTCATCAGAATTGGGGGAAATACCAAAGGGTTGTCACATGGCCCTTTGTGATAAAATGGCTAAGGTGTGGTGGTCATCCTACTCCTAGGTAGGAGGGATGAAGGAGACTCTTGATCTTTTGTTATGCAAAAGTGCTGCTTTCAAGTGCAAAAGCACAAACAAGGTAACTCTTCAGGGAAGACACTCATGAAGAGGTACAACAATGTCCCAAAGGGTTCAAAAAAGAGACCAAGGTGATGAGGAGCAACAAGACAGTGGATTGAGGGACTCAAGGAACTGAGGACACAAGAAAGGCATGATATATTGTGCAGATCAAGAGTGGAGATTACATGGTAATTGATCAGGTATATATAGTTATGGTGTAGAAAGACAGAAGACTATGGAATATAGTGGAACATAAGGAATACTTGCCATTGTGAGAGAGATGGCTGTGGAGAAGAAGTTGTCCATGGGAAATAACAAGAGAGTGAGGGAAACAATAGGAACAAAAGGAGCAAGCATGAGAGTGAGTAGAAAACTGTAACACAAGGTATGGTCAAGTTTGGAGGATGTTCACTAATGGTATGGGGCTACATTGGGTAGAATAGGGTGGGGATTTTAAGTGAGGTAGAGGAAAGAATGGATGCTGAACAATATGTGGCCATTTTGAAGCAGGGATTGCTACAAAGCATGGAGAAATCTGAAATTCCTGAAGATAACATTATCTTTCAACAAGATAATAATCTTAAGCATACCTCAAAAAGAGCCCAAAGATGGTTTAAAGAGCAAGCAAGCAAGCTTCTGGACTGGCCTGCACAATCTCCAGATCTTGATCCCATTGAATACTTTGAATCATCTCAAAAAAGGCCTTTCAGGTTATGAAAATCCAGTTCATTAATTATGGAAAAGAGTAGTGAAGCAGTGGAGAAGGATTAATAAAGAATAGTGTCAGAAGTGGATAGAGAGTATGCCTAGAAGGATTGAAGCAGTTATCAAGGCCAAAGGAGTGAAACCAGAGGTGAATAACAAAGAAACAACTTAGAGAGCACTCAGTCTAATCTAGGCAGAGAGCAACTTCTGCGATGGTGTATATAGAGTGGGTACGCATGTCGAGCCAGACATGGATAAGGACATGAAATTCAGCAATAAGGAAGTTCACAGTACTGAGGTAGATCATAAATGAGGAAGACAATGAGCGTGCAGTAACATGCACGAAGCCAGCGAAGTGCAAAGTAAAGAGATAGATTTAAGAAGAGTGGCACTCAAAAAGTATCTGGCCCCTAGAATGGAGGGGAATACAAGTGAATAGGACTAAGGAAGAGTAGATGACAGAGGGGAGGGGTTTATATAGTGAATAGCGATGGGTTTTAGGATAGGTCGTCTGAGTCCTAAATAGTTTAGGGCCAGTATAGATAAGAAACATGAGGGAAATGCAAAGTGAACATGAGTGCGGTGAGAAGTCCATGTGGGAAGATGAAAGTGTACTTGTGTGAAGGAATTGACAGAGATGAAAGACATGAGGCATGACATCATGGTGACATCATAGTCTAGGCCTCAGGTCATATGAGGGTTCTCACAGTCATGTGCACTGGTCACGTGACTTTGAAAGTGAAAAGAAATCATTAAGTATGAAAGTGATGGAAAAGTGAAAAATGTAGCATATAGGTCCTGAACTATAACAAGGAGCTCATATCAAGTGCTAGATACCTAGATAAGTTTCCAGTCAAAAAACTGTCCAAATGACTTATTGTTTTGAAATGGCTCCCATTTCATTAAATTTTATTCATATATCTTGTGGCTTGGATGGTTAGAAAGACAAGATTCAGTGCTTCATTTCATATACTCATATGTCAGGGTAAGAATTAGGGGTTATTGAGGAATAATGCA
>JBBPLC010000531.1:0-17218 GCA_038089535.1 Hemileccinum rubropunctum
GTGCCTACAGGTCGACCTAGACTTTGCCTAGATCCATGATGTCACTATGACATCATGCCTCACGGCTACCACATTCCTTACCTTTAGACCTACCCTAGAGTACACAGCATGGTCCATGCACTCTCTCATAGTAGTATATATAGTGGTAGCGATGCAACTGGGTTAGCCAGTCTTATTCATTTGTTCTACCCTCCACCTAGTGGGGCCTGGGATACTTGAGTACCGCTCATCCTTTTCTTTTGCTGGTTAGCCACCATTATAGGGCTACTATCGTATCTATCATTCTTGGCGACACTCGGGCCATCCTAGCTAGAGGCTAGGCCACCCTTGTTGGAGTTGGTTCTTGCCGTTCCACTCCGTTACAGTATGGACTGATGAATTTTTGAGTTAATTTACAGGTAGGATATGGGAGAAAGAGATAGTCAGTGGATAACTAGACCAGATCATTGACAGCATAAATAGGGGTGTGAGAGGATTTGGATTCTTGTGTGTGGGACATCCAATCCCTGGTTTTCTGGAGTGTAGATGCAATCTCTTTATAAGAGTGGCCCATAGATTTAGTGAATGACCCCCCAGGGGTAGTAGTAGAGGTTATGGGCTCCATTCCCATGCAAGGCTAATAATTATGTGTAACAGAAACCAGGGAGGTGCCCGTGGCAATGGTGAGAGTGAAGTTATGTGTGAATTGTGCCATTTTTAACCACAGGGCCCAAGAATCTTGCTTTTTTGTGATGTAAGCTCAAAGATATGCAAAAGATGTGCAAGAATTTCCTGATTGACCTGTTCTATTTGCCTGTCCATTTGAGGGTAGTAAGCTATTAACAGCTTTTGCTATATATCCAGGACTTTGCACAACTCCTTGATGAACTCTGAAATGAATTGGGGTCCCCTGTTGGAAACAATAGTGTTAGGGAGTCCATGGATATACCACACATTATCTCTAAATAGGATAGCTAAGTCCAAGAAAGAAGTAGTTTTTAAACAAGGGAAAAGAAAGATTTCTTTAGAAAAATGATTAACTATGACTCCAATAGAATTGAAGTCATTGGAGAGGGGAAAATTAGTAACAAAGTTGATAGAGGTATCTTCCCATGGGTGAGAAGAAACAGGAAGTAGCATAAGTTTTCCTGCCAGTGGCTTTGATAAACCTGTTGTGAGGGAGCACACTTGGCAGTGATGTATATATAAAGCAAGGTCTTTAGCAGTATCTGGCCACCAATAGAACTTTTTAATGGAATGAAGGATATGATTACAACCAGGATGGCCTGATACAGATGAATCATGGAAAAGGGAGATAAGTTTGTTATGAAGAGAAGGGGGCATAAAAATGATGCCATGAGAATTTCTGAAAAGGTGGTCCAAAGCATAGTATTCATATTCATTGTTTGCATCAACATTTAACCTAGACAATTCCACAGATAGTTTAATTTCAAAGTTTTGAGAAAGAGAAGTGGAGGAGATGGCTTGGATGGTGGTTGATCCAAAACCTTTATTGTTACATTCTAACTCATCAAGAGTCTTTTCTTCTGCAAGTGTGAGGTTTTCTATTTTTTCAATAATTAGTTGTGCAATGCAGTCATGTTTAGAGATGTGGAAGGAGGAATCAGAATGGTTGAACAGAATTACACTAATTTCTCCCCTATAATCAATGTCAATGACTCCAGCCATGACATCAATTTTATGCTTGAGGGTGAGGCCTGAATGAGGTACAATTCTGCTATATTTTGACATGGATGGGGATGAGAAGTTGATTGTGGACAGGGATGTCAAAGTAAGTGGTAGAATACAGGTTGAAACTGAAACGGGATGAAAACAACTAATGGAGCACAACACCTAATCTAGGCATTGGGCAACTTCGGCGACTGTGTGGACGGTGCGGTTTCGAGTGTCCAACCAAACGTGGATGAGAACGTGATATTCGGTGACGAGAAAGTTAATGGTGCCAAGATACAGCATAAACGAGAAACAATGATTAGCGTGCAATAATGTGCATGAAGCCAGCAATTGCAGAGTATAAGATTTGGAGAAAGAAAACAAGAGTGGTAGTCAAGAGAACAGGCCCCTAAGTAGGAGAGTATTCAAGTGAATAGGACTGGGGAGTAGACGATGAAAGGAGAGGGCTTATATATGTAAGTACAGGAGGTTTAGGGTAGGTCGTCTGAGTCCTAATCGATTGAGGGCCGGTATGGGAATAGAGAACATGAGGAAAAGGTGAGGAAACCATGAGGGCGGCGAGAAGTCTGTGTGGGAAGAAGGAAGCATCCTCATGGGAAAAGGAACGGAGATGAAAGACATGAGGTATGATGTCATGTTGACATCATGGGCTAGACCTCAGGTCACGTGAGGATTCTCACAGTCACATGCGCTGGTCATGTGACTTCGAAAACAAAAAGAAGTATTAAGTTCGAAAGTGAAGAAAATGAAAAACGTAGCGTATAGGTCCTGAACTATAACAGAAACCTGTGGGAGAGGAGAAGCTCTTCAAGGGTAAGCAGGTATTGGCAGATGAAACAGGATTAACAACTTATGATGAGATAGAACCCTAAACTAGGGGGATGGCAAGTTCAGTGAAGACTATGATGGAACAAGTTGATATGTTGACCCAGATGTGCAAGACAATGATGAGACTGAAAGCTTTGATTACAATGGAACAGAGATATATCATAGACAGGCACCTGATAACAGAGGCAAAGTCAGCAAGTGCAGAGTTAAAGGGAAAAATAAGTAGTACTTGAAAAGATTGCAGCTCCAAGTGGAGAGGGAATCAAGTGAATAGAACTAAGGAAATAGATGACAGAGAAAACAGGTTTATATAGTGACTGGCAATGGTTTTAGGGTAGGTTATCTGAGTCCTAAATAGTTTAGGGCTAGGATGAGAGAAGAAGCAACAAGGACAACACAAGTATAGTAAGAAGTCCATGTGGGAAGAAAGAAGTGTACTCATGTGAAAAGGATGGAAATGAATGTAATGGAGTGGAACAGTAAAGAACCAACTCCAAACAAGAATGCCCTTGGCTAGGAGCATCCAATGTCACCAAGGAAGGATCAAATAGATACCACACTAGTATGTCAGTGTAAGGGTACAGATACAGAAGATAGATATAGCTGTTGGTGATTGTTGACAGTGGTTGTCAGTATGTTAATGGTGGTTATCAGTATGTTGACAGCAGTTGTCAATATGTTGATGGTGGTCATCAGTACATTGACAACAATGAGGAGAAGATGACAAGGAACATGATGACCAGCATTATATTATGAATAAGACTAGGGAAACCAGTCACAGTGCTACCACTATATATACAAGTATCCTATGGTGCACGGACCAAGCTGTACACTATAGGGCAAGTCTAAGAAGTAAGGAATGTGATAGCTGTGAGGCATGATATCAGATGATATCAGTAGTCTAGGCATAGTCCAGGCCTGCAGTCATGTGATGCAATCATGTGACCCTAAGGTACAATAGATAAGATAAATGGTGGCCAAGTCACATGATGGTGGGAACTAGTCACATGACCTTGAAAGTAGAAGTTGTAAGTCTGGGATAAAAGGAAAACAGAGAACATCATGGTAAGTGATAGTATTACAGCCTGAACTATAACAATGAAGTGACCATGAGGTGTGACATCATAAGTGATATTCCCATGATCATGTGCATTGGTCACATGACTTTGAAAACAGAAAGAAAATATTAAGTACAAAATGAAGTGAAAGAAATGAAAAAAGATAGTGTGAGGTCCATGAACTGTAATAGCAGAGGTGAGCATAACTGGAATAGATAGTTGAGACAAATGAAGAATGGAGGTAGGAAAAACTGTGATGTTTTTGTTTAATAGGCATTGGATATGAGGAGGATGTGCACCTAGAAAGTGGCTTGGTTGAGCAGATTCATGTAGTCATCCAGGGGGAGTCCTGGGAACATGTAAGCTGTGTAAGACTCACCTATTGAACAAATGTTGAGGCCTGCTTCTACCTCTGCACCACAGAGGTGGTTTTGTTTCTGTTCCTCAACGTCAGTGACATGAATGTGGCCCTTCAATGAATGGAATGTGGCCTGAGACAAGAAGATCTAGACAATGAGTAAGATAGTGTTATAGTTTAGGACCTATATGCTACGTTTTTCATTTTTCTTCACTTGCAGACTTAATGCTTTCTTTACATTTTCGAAGTCACGTGACCAGTGCACGTGACCGTGAGACTCCTCATGTGGCCTGAAGTCTAGCCCATGATGTCATCATGACATCATACTTCATGTCTTTCATTTCTGCTTCCTTTCCCATGAGGACACTTCTTTCTTCCCACACAGACTTCTCGCCATCCTCATGGTCACATTATGTTTTCCTCATGCTTCTCTTCTCACACTGGCCCTTAACCATTTAGGACTCAGACGACCTACCCTAAACCATCCATACTTACATATATAAACCCTCTCCCTTCGTCGTCTACTCCTCAGTCCAATTCACTTAAATACTCTCCTACCTTAGGGGCCTGTTCAATTGTTTACCACTCTTCTACATTCCCAATCCTATCTCTGCCTTTGCCGTCTCCCGAGCAACGTTACTGCTCACTTGTCATCATTGTGCCAAGTTCATGATCTACTTGGGCACCGTTAATTTTCTCATACTCAAATACCACATCCTTGTTCATGTCTGGCTAGATGTTCGCACTTGCACCATACACACCGTCGCAGAAGTTGCCTGACGCCTAGATTAGGTGTTGTTCAACTTTAGTTGTTTTCTTTGTTCACTCCGTTTCAGATAGTGAGGATCTTGGTAGGTACAGAAATTACCTTGTATTGCCCAAGCACAATATCCATCTTCTTCAAGTTCAGGACACTTCTTGTCTGCTCAACCTTATTCTTTGCTAAGCCATCCACAACACCCATTCTTACATCAACATTGAGCAGTGTCCTGAAATAATTGGTGAGTGACCTGGCACAATGGTGGTGAAGGTGCCACAGGATACAATCCAAATATTTGGTGTCTTTGAGACAACAGTTCTAGGTGAATAACATGAAGCCCAGGTACAATAGATATAAGTTACATACTTGATTGCTAGTGAACCATGCAGCCTGATCTTGGTTTTTGAATGAATGATGATGGGTATAGCTATAACAGAGTGGAACGGCAAGAACCAACTCCAACAAGGGCGGCCTAGCCTCTAGCTAGGATGGCCCAAGTGTCACCTAGAATGATAAATACAATGAGGACCCTATAATGGTGGTCAACTGGCAAAGAGAGAGGACAAGTGGTACTCAAGTGTACTCAGACCCCACAGTGTGGAGAGTAAGACAAATGAATAAGACTGGCTAACCCAGTCACATTGCTACCCTATATATACTACTACAGAAGAGTGCACAGACCAAGCTGTGTACTCTAGGGTAGGTCTAATGTAAAGGAATGTGGTAGCGGCAAGGCATGACATCATAGTGATGTCATGAATCTAGGCATAGTCTGGAATGGCCTGTAGGCATGTGATCATGGGAATTAGCACATGCCCCTAAGGTACAATAAATAATGATAATAGTGGTCAAGTTATGTGATCATGGGAAGTGGTCACATGACCTCAAAAGTAGAAATCATAAGTCCAGGTAAAGGAGAATGCAGGGAATGTAATGGTAAGTAGTAGTGTCATAGCCTGAACTACAACAATAGCCTCCTGAAACCGGATGAAACTTAAAACTAGAGAACAACACCTAATCTAGGTGTTGTGCAACTTTGGCAATGGTGTGGACAGTACAAGTCCACATGTCCAACCAAACATGGATGAGAATGTGATAGTTGAGTATAAGGAAATTGACAGTCCCCAGGTAGATCATAAAACATGGAATGATGATGAAAGTGCAGTAACATGCACTAAGCCAGCAATTGCAGAGAGGAGGGTTGAATTGGAAACAGAGTGGTACTTGAGAAATATCTGGCCCCTAAGGTGGAGAGGGATACAAATGAATAGGACTAAGGGAAGGTAGACAATGAGAGGAGGTGAATTTAAATAGTAACTAGTGATGGGTTTAGGGTAGGTTGTCTGAGTCCTAAATAGTTTAGGGCTGGTAGAGATAAGGAAACACGAGGAGAAAGCAAGGTGAGCACTGTTATAGTTCAGGACCTATATGCTACATTTTTCACTTTTTCTTTACTTTCATACTTAATGTTTTCCTTTTCATTTTCAAAGTCACATGACCAGCACATGTGACCGTGAGACCCCTCACGTGACCAGAGGCCTAGCCCATAATGTTATCATGACATCATGTCTCATGTCTTTTATCTCCATCTCCTTTCTCTTGAGGATGCTTCTTTCTTCCCACACGGACTTCTCACCATCCTTATGTTTTCCTTGTGTTCACCTCATGCCCTCCTTCTCAACCAGCCCTAAACTATTTAGGACTCAGACGACCTACCCTAAACCTGTTGCTAAACACTATATAAATCTGCTCCTCTCTATCATCTACTTTTCCTTAGTCCTATTCACTTGAATCCTCTCCTACCTTAGGGGCTGGTTCTCTTGTTTACCACTCTTCATACTTACTTCCAATTCACTCTGCATTTGCCGTCTCCCATGCATCGTTAATGCACACTCGTCACTGTTTGCTCTAGTACATGATTTACTTGGGCACCGTAAACTTTCTCATACTTGACTTCCACATCCTCATCCACATCTGGCTAGACATACACTCTCGAACTGTCCATACTGTTGCTGAAGTTGCCCAATGCCTAGATTAGGTGTTGTGCTTTAGTTGTTTCTTTCATCCCATTTCACTTGAATAGGACTCCCATGAGGCTGATCCTGTCTGCTCCCCCTTGCCTTCACCATCTTATGTGCTCTCATGATCGTGCTGACCACCTCGCTTTTCAACAACAGCAAGCAACCCATATGTTCACCCCCAAATGGGAATACTTCCCCAAGCTGATCCCCGCTTGCAAATTCACTCCCATTGAACAATACCAACATATTCTATCACCTTCTCCCACTTTCTCTTCCTGCACTGTCTCTTCCATTTCCCAACCCATACCAGCATCTATCCCTGCACAATGTC
Organism: Hemileccinum rubropunctum; assembly: GCA_038089535.1. NCBI lineage: Eukaryota > Fungi > Basidiomycota > Agaricomycetes > Boletales > Boletaceae > Hemileccinum > Hemileccinum rubropunctum. The sequence goes on from JBBPLC010000531.1 coordinate 7,031, forward strand.
AACACAGGAAATACCACTGTAACCCATGTAACATCCGTCTCAAAACTACACATTTCACCACTCTCTCCTGTCTCTGCCCCAAAGCTTTCCTTCACCACCCTTCAAAGTTTTTATAAATCATGTCTCAACAAGGCAAAAAAGCTGCTCCTCTGGTCAACCCAAATGTCACATGGGCCGATATCTGCAATATGATGGCCAATATGGCCGCTCTATTACAAGTGTCACTGCTATCTTAGCAGCAAATGACACAGCAACTTGCTGAGGTAGCCATGACCTGACCCTTGTCTCTGCTGACAAAACTAATTGCCAATCCTGGCACCTGGGATGGCAACCGCATCACGTTCTGCCCCTGGTGGGTCAAGATTGTGACATGGGTACAATATCAAGGAGGTCTCAATGATCAACAACAAACTGCCACTGTTCTTCTTCAAATGACCGGCAAGGCTGAATCATTCACATGAATAACTCTGGAGAAATACCAGAAAAAGAACTCTGTCCTGGAATGGCCCACCTGGGAAGAGTTAAAAAAGGAAGTAGAGGATCATTTTCACATTGACATCCTCAAAGAGGAGTCATACATTCATCTTACTAATCTATGGCAAGGGTTGATGCTGATAGAAGTATTTATGCAACAATTTGAGCTTCTCTGGCAGGATGCGGACCTGTTGCAACACAACCACAATGTTCTCCATCTCTACAAGGAATGGATGGACTACAACATCTATTTCCAATTGTCGACAAGAAGTCCCGCCCTTGCTGACTTACTTGAAACATGGCAGAAGAAAGCAATCAAAATAGGCAAAATGTTTGAAAAGATGTGGTTGGAAAGAAGCAAATAACCACAGCAATGCCAATTTGAACCCCACTTCATAAAAATGGGTATACAACCAGGCCAAGGAGCCCCAATGGACATGCATGTGGTCCAACCAACCTAGCAGGAGTCAAGAACCTGCTACAATTGCAATAAGGTTGGTCATCTATCATGCACATGTAAAGAACCACGCAAACTGCATGGCTGTCCGATCTTCAATCCAGTCACCAGTTGCACCCACTACACCTCTCCTCACCCCACTCCTCTTCACGAGATCCCACTTGCTCCTACCACTTCCATCGCTGCGGTCCCCGAGGCTGCTCAAGGTTCCGGAAATCCTCTGTGGATGACCAAAGAAGCCCAGGCTTATTACCTGGATATGTTTGAGTCCTGAGCATGCCAACTCGCTGCTGAAGGACTCAAGGGAAAAGGCAAGGCCGAGTAGAGAGAGATACCTACTTGGCTATGGACCCATCTTCATCTTCTTCTGCTTGATTTTCTCCTTCTTTTAATCACTTTGCTGTACTTGGGGAGATGAACAGTTTGTCGGGTGATGTTGACCTGCTGAACAATGTTTCTTGTACTAGTTATGATAATGACTCTGAAGGAGCATCTCTTCAGAGCATGGCACCAGAGAATAAAAATAGTGTGCTTAATTCTTTGGTTATGAACAATTTTTCTTCTTTATCTGATTCTAGTTCTAACCCTAACCTTACCCTCAGGAATACCTCTCCTGCTGGGGAATTCAACATAGATACTGATGTTTATTTTCAGAACAATCAAAAATGGCAAAAAACAACAGAAAAGGCACTCCTCAACCCGGGAGCAGTCCAAACTTTTGTGGACAAAAAATGGGCAATGTCACTTGGTATCCCAACAAAAAAATTAACTTTGCCTCATTCTATCACTAATGCCGACGGGACCTCTTCATCCCACAGAACTATCACAGACTATGTTTCAGTTGTATTTTTGTATCAAGGCCACTCTGAAGGAGTCAACACCTTGGTGACTAATTTGGGAACTCACTGTATCTATTTAGGCTATGACTGGTTCCAGCACCATAATCTGCTCATTGACTGGGTCAATGAAGAAATCAAGTTCTGCTACTGCACACATAACTGCATTACCATCAATGTGGCCAGCTTAATCAAAGAGGTCCAGAATCCAGCAGTTCACTCTATCAAAGAAGGACTCGCCGAGAAGGTGCCCAAATAGTACCATGAATTTTTGGACATATTCAGCAAGGAAGAATCCAAATGCATGCCTGTATGCAAACCATGGAATCATGCAATTGATCTGAAACCAGACTTTATCCCTAAAAAAGATTGCATCATTCCTTTATCCAATGCTGAATTAGAGGAAGTCAGGAACTTCATTACTTCAGAATAAGAAAAGGGCTATATCTGCCCATCAAAATCCCCTCAAACAGCTCCTGTATTTTTTATTCCCAAGAAGACGGGCAAGAAACATCTCATCATGGACTACCGTTATTTAATTGAGGGCACCATTAAAAACTCATACCCTCTTCCACTTATTTCAGCCCTTGTCGATTGCCTCAAAGAAGCAGACAAATTTACCTGCCTTGATCTTAGGTGGGGTTACAACAATGATTGCATCAAAGAAGGCAATGAATGGAAAGCCACATTCGTAACATCCCTGGGGGCTTACAAACCAGTTGTAATGTATTTTGGGATGACTAACTCCTCCCCCACTTTCCAACAGATGATGAACGACATATTTAACGACATGTATACCACAATCATTGTCTACCTCAACAACATATATGCTGCGATCATTGTCTACCTCAACAACATGTGTATCTTCACCAAAAACAAATCCAACGAAGAACATTCAGAAGTTGTAAAGGAAGTTTTACGCAGGCTTTGTGAAAACAACCTTTATGCAAAACCTGAAAAATGCGTATTTAACACCCAAAAAGTTGACTTTTTAGGTATGACTGTGTCTACCGATGGTGTTGATATGCAAAATAACAAAGTCAATGCTATTCTCGATTGGCCAGCTCCTACAAAGCTCAAGCAGCTTCAATCTTTCCTTGGCCTTTGTACTTATTACCATCACTTCATTAACAGTTTCGGACAGATCACTTGCCCCCTCAACGATCTAACAAAGAAAAATGTGCTATATACCTGGGAGGAGGCACAAAAAGTGTTTGACACACTCAAAAAACAATTCATGACTGCTCCCCTTCTCACATTTCCAGATGCTTCCAAGGAAATGCACATCAAGACTGATGCCAGCAATATTACCATGGGCACAGTCTTGTCAGTTCTAGGGAAGGATGGTTCATGGCGCCCTTGTGCCTTCCTCTCACATTTGTTCTTGTCCGCTGAATGCAACTACCCAGTCTATGACAAGGAGTTGCTAGCCATCATTTGCACCCTCACAGAATGGCACCATTATTTAATCGGAAAAACCAACTTTGAGATTTGGACAGATCACAAAAATCTCGAATATTGGAACAAGCCACAGACGCTCTCGGGCCATCAAGCCCACTGGCACAAGTTACTGCAAGAATTTAACCATACCCTTATTTACAAGCCAGGCACCACAAATGGGCATGCTGATGCCCTTTTTCACTGACTAGACCATGGCAACATGGTTGACAAACTGAACGAGAACATCACTGTGTTTCCTTCTACTATTCTCCATTCCTCTTCCCTATCTATTCTGGTTGAACTGACTTCCTCAGATGCTCGCTTACCCTCAAAGGGCTCTCCCAACACTGCAGGTTTCAATCTGTACGCATCCACTGATCTTGACATCCCTGCCTACAATCAATGCCTTGTCCCCACCCATGTCAAGATTCAACTCCCCTCTGGCACCTACAGTAGAATTGCGCCTTGTTCAGGTCTCACCCTCAAACATAAAATTGATGTCATGGCCAGAGTCATTGATGCTGATTATAGGGGAGAAATTGGCATAATTCTGTTTAATCACTCTGACTCACCCTTTCACATTTCCAAATTTGACCACATTGCACAACTAATTATAAAAAAAATAGAAAACCCCACACTAAAAGCAGAAAAAACTCTAGAGGAGTCACAACGAAATAACAAAGGTTTTGGCTCCACTGGAGTCAAAGCAATTTCCTCTGCATCTCTTTCCCTGAACTTTGAAACTAAGTTATCCTTGGAATCCACTAGGTTAAACATTGATGCTGTCAATGAGTACAAATATCATGCTTCAGAAAAACTTTTCAGAAATTTGAACAGCATCATTTTCATGCCCCCTTCCCTTCGCACCAAGTTAATCTCATTATTCCATGATTCCCCAGTCGCTGACCACCCTGGTCACGACCACACCATTTCGTCCATTAAATGCTTTTACTAGTGGCCCAGCACAGCCAAAGACATTGCTACTTATATTGATCACTGCCAGATATGCTCCCTCATGAAGGGATTGTCAAAATCACCGGCAGGTAAACTTATGCCACTTCCTGTCCCTTTTCATCCATGAGAAGATATTTCCTTTGATTTCATCACAGGACTACCCTCTTCCAACAGTTTTGATTCTATAGGGGTAGTTGTTGACTGTTTTTCTAAAGAAATCATTCTTTTTCCTTGTCTCAAAACAACTTCTTCCTTGGACTTAGCCACCTTATTTAGAGATCATGTATAGTGTCTCCATGGACTTTCTAACACTATTCTCTTGGACAGGGGACCACAATTCATCTTGGAGTTCACCAAAGAACTGTGCAAAGTTCTTGGCATTTAGCAAAAATTCTCCATGGCATACCATCCTCAAATGGACAGACAGACAAAAAGGGTCAACCGAGAAGTTATTGTGTACCTCCATGCTTATGTTGCTAAAAAGCAGGAGACTTGGGTCTCGTGGTTGAAAATGGCGCAATTCACACACAACAATACTCTCACCACTGCCACAGGAACCACCCCTTTTTCAGTTATGTGAAACTACTCCCCACACATGGGAACAGTGAAACAGGACAGAACTAACAACTGGAGCATGTCACCTAATCTAGGCAACAGGCAACTTCGGCAATGGTTTGAATGGTACAGGTCCTGACATCGAGCCAGATGTGGACCAAAACATGGTACTCAAGAACAAGAAAGTGAACAGTGCTGAGGTAGATCATACAATGGCATAAACAATGAGCATGTGTTAATGATACACAAGAGATGGCAAATGCAGAGTAGAATAGAGCAGGTATGAAGAGTGGTAAACAAGAGAACTGGCCCCTAAGGTAGGAGAGGATTCAAGTGAATAGGATTGAGGAGTTAAACGACAAAGGGGAGAGGTTTATATACGTAAGTAAGGATGATTTAGGGTAGACCATCTGAGTCCTAAATGGTTGAGGGCCAGTGTAGGAAAGGAAACATGAGGGGAACACAAGGTATGTGGTAGTTTGGGCTACAACACTACCACTTACTGTTACGTTCATTGTATTCTCCTTTACCTGGACTTATGATTTTTACTTTCGAGGTCACATGACCACTTCCCACGATCACATGATTTGGCCACCGTCTTATTATTTATTGTACCTTAGGGGCATGTGCTAGTTCCCACGATCACGTGCCTACAGGCCATTCCGGACTATGCCTAGATCCATGATGTCACTATAACATCATGCCTTGCCACTACCACATTCCTTACATTAGACCTACCCTAGAGTACACAGCTTGGTCCATGCACTCTTCTGTAGTAGTATATATAGGGTAGTGATGTGACTGGGTTAGCCAGTCTTATTCATTTGTCTTACTCTCCACATTATGGGGCCTGAGTACATCTGAGTACTGCTCATTCCTCTCATTTGCCAGCTTGCCACCATTATCGGGCTTCTCCTCATATTTATCATTCTAGGCAACACTTAGGCCATTCTAGCTAGAGGCTAGGCTGCCCTCGTTAGGAGTTGGTTCTTTGCTATTCCACTCTGTTATAAGGTAGATATGAGGATGGCGAGAAGTCCATGTGGGAAAAGAAGCATACTTGTGTGAATAGCAAAATGGAGATGAAAGACATGAGGCATGATGTCATCATGTCATCATGGGCTAAGCCTCCTGTCACGTGAGATGTCTCATGGTCACATGCACTGGTCACATGACTTCAAAAGTGAAATGAAAATGTTAAGTGAAATGGGATGAAACTAAGAAACAACTAAAGTTTGGACAACACCTAATCTAGGCTTTGGGCAACCTCTGCAATAGTGTGTACTGTTTGACTATGGGTGTCTAGCCAAACATGGACTAGGACGTGATATTCGGCGACTAGGAAGTTGACAGTTCCCAGATACAACATAAAACATAGGACAACAATAAGTGTGCGATAACATGCACGAAGACAGCAATGGCAGAGTAGGATTGAAAGTAAAGAAGAGTGGTAGACAAATGACCAGGCCCCTAAGTAAGGAGAGCAATCAAGTGAATAGGACTAAGGAAAAAGACGACAGAGGAGAGCAGGTTTATATAGTAAATAGCGATGGGTTTAGGGTAGGTTGTCTGAGTTCTAAATGGTTAAGGGCTGGTATGAGATAGAGAACATGAGGTGAACACAATGCAACCATGAGGACAGCGAGAAGTCCATGTGGGAAGAAGAAAGTGTCCTTATGGGAAAGGACATGAAGATGAAAGATATGAGGCATGATGTCATGATGACATCATGGGGCTAGGCCTCAGGTCACATGAGAGGTCTCACGGTCACGTGACTTTGAAGTAAAGGAGATGTTAAGTCCAAAAAGTGAAGAAAAGTTGAAATGTAGCTTATAGGTCCTGAACTATAACATTAAGTATGAAAAGTAAATGAAAATGAAAATGTAGCATATAGATCCTGAACTATAACACTACCCCCCATTCACCAGATTTGAGGTCTAGTCGAGAATTGGTGAATTTGGTATAGGAAGAACCAAACAGGCAGAAAGAGATGTGAATTCAAGCTCGGAGATGACCTAAATAGGACGTGGGGCATTGGGATGAGCAGCGTGAAACTCTGTGATTGTGTCCTGTGCATGTTTTAAATTAACAGCAGGCTCCCAGGTACAATCCACCTCATCCCATCTCTTCTAGTGGATGAGATATTGTAATTTCCCACGGTGAAGCCTCGACTGGACAATGTGATTGACTTCGTATTCTTTGTGACAGTTGTCTGTCATGGTGATAGGTGTTGAAAGCATACAGGTGGTAAGGTAGAGGAATACCTGACACTCACCAAGGTTTAAGTGGTTAGCTTAAGGAGATGGTTGTGGTAAGAACACAAGATGTTATTCAAACTCAGACGACTGAGTTCCAACTTATATACTACATAGACCATGTGACTATTTCCTAATGAGGTAAGCTACACTACAACTAGTAAGTAATAAGTAGCATTGAGAGCTATTACATGGTGCTCAATTAACACTCCCCCTCGCTTAGCTGCCTATCTAAGGTGCATAAGCAAAGAGAGCACTCATTCAAGATGCTATGGGTTGGTCATAGAAGACTAGCCCGAGTTGTGATCTGAACTGATCAAGTTTAACATGTCCAAGGTTTTTAGTAAACATATCTACAGGGTTATGTGCCCCTTCAACAAAGAACAGTTCTACTAAACCTTCACGGATGAACTCCCTAACACCATGCCATTTTATATCTACATGTTTATTACGCTTTTCGGTAACAGAGTTCAATCCCATGAATATGGAACCTTGGTTATCACCACAAATTGATATTAGGTGTAACTTGTATCCTAGTTCTTCCATTAAGGAATGCAACTATACCACCTGTTTGCTACAATTAGAAAGTGCAACATATTCAGCTTCTGTAGAAGAATAGGCAATGCGCTGTTGTTGGTACGATTGCCAGCTGAAGATGCAATTAGCTAGTTTAATAAACCAGCCAGTCTGAGAGCGACGGGTGTTTGGATCGGATGCCTAATCAGAATCAGTATATGCAATTATGCCAGCCTGAGAGGCTCCATCAAAGACAAGGGAGTAGTAGCAGGTACCAAGTAGATACCGGCATATGTAGAGTGCCTTGTCGAGGTGCTCTGACGATGGTTTGGCAGCATGCCGAGATAGGGTGGTCACAGCATAAGCTATGTCTGGTCTGGTCCCTAATATAATGTACAATAAGGATCTGATCACTTGTTGGAAGCAAGATCGCAGTTCTGGGTCAACTGGGCCATTGTAGTCAAGAGGATAATACCCTTGTGGAAGGGGAGTGGGAGCGACCCTAGCATTCTGCATTCCAAATCGTTCAAGGACTTTTTCTAGATAAGCGCACTGATCGATCATGATCTTGCTGCCAGTCTGACGAATTCTCATGTGTAGGAACTCCTTTGCAGGGCCTAGGTCTCTGCATTCCCACTTGTGCATAAAAGCGGCTTTTACCTCTGCAACCATGGCTTTATTAGGACCACAGAATAGGGCATCATCAACATAGACAATGGCAACCACTATTTGGGTGCCTTTCTTTTGGTATAGGAAAATACCAGCATCAGACTTCAATTGCTCAAAGCTGAGGTCTTTCATGGACTTATTAAGAGTCTCCCACCAGGCTAGTCTGGCTTGTTTAAGGCCATACAGGGCACGTCGTAGATGGAGCACTTTATGCTCTTGCCCTAGGACTACAAAACCTTCAGGTTGTTTCATATAGATCTCCTTGTGTAGCTTTCCATAAAGGTAAGCGCTTCTCACATTGAGTGCTTCTATATGCCAGTTTTCCAAGGCAGCGAGTGCAAGCATGAGCCACACAGTCTCAAACCTTACAACCGGGAAGAAGATTTGGTTGAAGTCAATTCCCTCTGTTTGAGAGAAACCCTTTGCAACCAAGCATGCACATTTATGACCATCTGGTTTCTGATCGAAGACCCATCGGTTTGCAATAACCTTACATCCCTTTGGGGGGTCAACCAGTTCAAAGACTTTTTGCTCACGGAGTATATCTAGCTCATGTCAACAAGCAGCTTTCCATTCCTCTTGTGCTGCAGCTGGCAGCATCTGAATGTCCCTATAAGTCCATTCATGTAAAGGCTTAGTTTCTGCAGAAACTAGCACATGTAGGATTGCCTTAGACATCAAAAATGCGGCCAATTCAGCTCCCCCTTCACAACATAATTGTTCAATGTCAGTGTTACTGTCAGATTCAGGAGCTGCGGTAGGTGCTGTTATAGTTCAGGACCTATACACTACATTTTCAACTTTTCTTCACTTTCAGACTTAACAATTTCTTTTCACTTTCAAGGTCACATGACCAGTGCACGTGACCATGGGAACCCCATGTGACCTGAGGCCTAGCCCATGATGTCATCATGATATCATGCCTCACGTCTTTCATCTCTGTTCCTATTCCCACGAGGACGCTTCCCTCTTCCCACACAGACTTCTTGCCGTCCTCATGGCTGCCTTGTGTTTTCCTCCTGTCTCTCTTCTCACGCCAGCCCTTAATCATTTAGGACTCAGATGACCTACCCTAAACACCCCATATTTACATATATAAACACTCTCCCTTTGTTGTCTACTTCCCAGTCCTATTCACTTGATTACTCTCCTACTTAGGGGCCTGGTCATTTGTCTACTACTCTTCTTAGTCTTCAATCTCACTCTGCATTTGCTGGCTTCGTGCACGTTATCGCACACTCATTGTCATTCCACATTTTATGCTCTATCTTGGCACCATTAACTTCCTCATCGCTGAGTACCACGTTCTTGTCCACATCTGGCTGGACACTCACAGTCGTACAGTCCATACCATTGCAGAAGTCACCCGACACCTAGATTAGGTGTCGTCCATCTTTAGTTGTTTTCCGCTCAACTCCGTTTCAGGTGCAGGCGGCGCATTGTGTTTGGGAAGGTTGCCTGGCATTTGCAGTGACTCAGGCTCTGGCTGTATCTGTCGAGATGGACCAGGTTCCCTAACTTTGTCTTGCCAGCACGATTTGCGCTCGATCTCCTTCACTTGCTCTACAGGATGTGTGTCTTCCCTGTAGACATTGTCGGGCCGGATAGGCACACGTCGCTGTTGTTGGGGGCGCAGTGGGGCAGGAGGGATCGCTGGTGGTGCTCCCCTTGATCCTTTCTTAGGTGCACTAGGCAGGGACAGTGCCAGGCGAGGCGAAGGTGTGTGAGAAGGGACAGGAGGAGGAGTAGGAACTCACAGAGCAGGTTGACTGGGTCGATAGTCATTATCTGCAGGGGGCAGTGTAACGGCAAGAACCAACTCCAACGAGGGCAGCCTAGCCTCTAGCTAGGATGGCCTGAGTGTTGCCAAGAACGATAAATACGATAGTGGCCCTATAACGGTGGCTAACCAGCAGAAGGAGAGGATGAGCGGTACTCAAGTATCCCAGGCCCCACTAGGTGGAGGGTAGAACAAATGAATAAGACTGGCTAACCCAGTTGCATCGCTACCACTATATATACTACTACGAGA
>JBBPLC010000532.1:0-17165 GCA_038089535.1 Hemileccinum rubropunctum
GGCTTGCATTTCATGTTTGCATAATATATAGGATACTCCATTTGCTTGTACCCATCCACAGAGGTAGGGCTCCACTGCACACGAAAGCGAACAAAAAAGTTACTCTTTGGACTTCAGTGCGGCTCAGTTGCCACAGCCACGGATGCCGTCAGTCTATCGAGATTCAGAAGTATGATATCGCAGGGATGTATCCACGTCTCGTAATAATATACATATCGCCCTACCAGTACTTATACACCTCACTGATTGCTTTTCAAGCCTCAGGGAACACCCTACTAGAGTCGAACTTTGAACTTTGACTCACATCATCACCTCCCTCAGCCTTTGCTCCTCAACCCTCTGTACAAACTCTACTTCAAACGGGTGGGGTTCGAATATTACGGACTCCTCCTTGGTCCCCCTCAGGCCAAGATCGATTGGTGCATCGGGTTGTTGTAGGATGCGGGACGACCAGAGCAGCAATGCAAGGTTAATATAGAGCGATCGATTCGCGATGTGTTGGCTGGGACAAGCCCTGTGGGTGTGTCATAGATGATGTGAATAGGAATAAGAAGTGAAATATGGGTGTGACGTACCTTCGGCCAAAGCCATACATGTAGAAATGCATATCTGTCCTCAAGTGTCCGTCTTCGGTCAGCCAACGCTGAGGATCGAACGTCTCCGGATCCAGGAATGCAACTGGATCATGCGAGATTGCCCTATAACAAGGGGTGAGGTTATACAATGTTGCGAAGCTGGATCACGGCAAGGTAGAGAGCACACCAGTGACATCCTAGAACAGTCGCCCCGGCGGGTATGCATTGGCCCCTCTGTAGCACAATTAACCTCATCACGGACCAGCCCGAAAGAAGAATAGCAGCACATACCCAAATGATGTCTTTCATTGCATAGTGTGCAAAGTGTAGCATACAAAAATATGATAAGCCCTTGCCACCGCAATTGAGAAATAGATTCATGCCTAGAGGTCTAGATGGGAAACCATACCCCCCTAGGCCTAGCAATTCCCACCCATTACCCATCAGCGACACACAAAAGTGTAGGAAACGAAAACTGGCGCACCAAAATTGCAGTGTCACCAACGAAAACACCCGCAGTTGCGCCTGTGTATCGACAAGGACTACCTCTTCACTCCCACTCACAAAGCATGCATTACAAATGGACAGCCCGGTGCTGTACCATGGGCACAAGCTGACCGCATTGATTGATGCCTGAAAGCCATGCGCGTCGTCGAACGTGAAAACATGCAGGAGCAGCTGTTGGCAACAGGACAAGGATCAACAAAACAATTGCCGACAACTACGTAAGCGAGCAAGTACCTTGTCGGGTGACACAACAGCCAACATCCCCTTCATCTCGCCGTATGCCAACAGAAAATCCTGGCCAATTTTTTCACGATCGAGTCGTTTCCCACGACCGTGTGCAATCGCTCCGTCCATGCTTGCCAACCCATCGAGGTACACATACAAGTTCCCACCACGATCGGCGACAGCCAACAAGAGCTTTTCGCCCTCAAGTAGCTGTGCTCGCCTTCTCATTCATCTAGAGTTTTACAAGTCAAACGAAGTTTATATAAACACCAACGTACATCACTGAATGGCCTGATGGCAGCGCGAACGTATGTCTCGAAGTAAATCGGGGTGAAGGGACTGCACTCGAATTGAGCTGCAACTCATGCTGATCTTGCTTCGTAAGGTTCATCAGATGCACAGCATAATTCACCATCGAGTCTTGCTGCGATGTCCGCCAACCCGAGAGGTGATATGATGTCGACGCACTCCATACTAAAATGAAAAACACAACACCAGGCCTTTTACCCTCCCCGTTGGCCATCGTCTGTTCCTCTCCCTGTCTCTGCTGCTATTTGCGCCGACGTCATGTTCAGCATCGCCCGTGGCAACATCTCGCGCAGTGCATCATTCCGGGCGGGAGTAGATGACATTCCAATGTTCCCCCCGGTTTCCTGTCGGGGCTTCTTTCCTCCTTCGCAACAGCCTTCGCTCCAGCGGGACGCATTACCGCTTCCGATGTACGACACAAGCCTGTTCGAGAAAATGGATTCCGGGACCCCGCTGCAACGGTTCGTACTCTCATTTCGTTCATATGTACTCGTTGATGTGTCTTATGTACTCAACGCTTTGCACAGATTTCCATTGAAAGCTTTTCAAACCTTCCACCACATGCTAGGTCTGGATCACCGCCCTCGTACAACCTTGTACCGATGAAGACCTCTCGTTGTCATGGGCTGCATGACTGGCCCTCTCCCAGCTGGACTCGCAGCCTCACCATCCGGGCGTTCTCACGGGTGGCGGCACCAGCGCGGCGTTGTGGTCCGTCATATCCACTGAGCTCGGGCCCCTCATACCATGCGCGCCTGCAGTTACATGGGAAGGAGCTGTATAGCCTCGGAGGGTGGGGCACCCTGCCACTTCCAGTAAATTGCGTGCATAAGGTGAGGAGCCACAATTTTCGTCTATATTAATTACTGTCTAACCTGCTGTAGATCCTGGAAAATCTTCTGGACTCACGGCCTTTTACATTTGTTCTTGGTGGCGCTGCGCTAGCTTCTCGACGAGAGTACTCGAATCTGGACAAGTGGCTCGCTGACAATGTCACTGCACACGGTGCTGGGTTCCTTCGCGCTATGATCCATTTTTTTATTAGAAATAAAGATGGCAAGTGAAAAGGTTTCGAGAATGTCGGACCCTGCATCGGAAGGTCGCACAATACCGCTTACCCCTCAAACTATTGCTATTTTCCTCCGCACACTTCGAAACAAGTCCGTGCACTATTTCCGCATTTGAATTACGCTAACGTGATATCTGCCAATTACTTAGCCGAAATCGAAGCCGAAGTCGACGCCATATACAAGGACATGTACGACGAACAAACGACCATTGACGAAGTCATCGCCCTTCTTCAACGCAGCAAGGCTTCGTCGGACCCCAGGGATCACGAAATCTTCTCATGCATGCTCCATATTTTCTATTCGGCAAATACAAGTCCTTCCATTCCTACTGCCCCGCCCGCGAACTTGCCATGACTGGTTATCTCTTCGGCTTGATCATTCAGCATGAACTGGTCGATCTCATTCCGTTCTGGATAGCGCTTCGTTATGTCGTCGACGCCTTGGGCTGCCCTCCCGAGACGAACCTGTTCAATTTTGGGTTGCAAGCTCTGGCCGGGTTTGAGAGTCGTCTTCCGGAATGGCGGCCGCTCTGCCAGGCATTGTTGAGTATTCCGCATTTGATGGAGGCTCGTCCGGACCTTGCGGCCACCATTCACCGGGCAATTGCTACGGGAGATGGGTCGAATGGAGACATGAGACTTCCCACAGCTGATCCGACTCCAGTGTTCATGGCCATCCAGCCAGACAAGGTGGACACCGAGATTGTCACGCCAGTCGAGGAGTTATCCGACAAGGTAACCCACGCAGAGGCCATGGAACGATTCGCGGTTTGTCTGGTAACTACCGATACTTGCATGGTACTGACTCGTGGTTCAAGATCACCGACAGGGACCTAGAGAGCCTTGTTGTTCAACTGCCCATTGTTTCTCTCTCAGCACCGCCCTCGAACCACGATATTCGCCACTTGGTCTGCCAAATCCTTTTCATTGCAGCCGAGTCGGTAGAATCACCATCGCACTCCGTCGTTAATCTCTCAGAAGATCGTGCAATTGCTCTACAAGACGTCGTCTCAGTTGGGTAGGGAAATTTATTTATGTGGCACTGCTGGATCAGCTATGCCATTCGTTCGTGGAGGTTGCGAGAGAGGCCATCATCTGGCTTTTGCATGCCGAGGATGAGGTTTGTACTTTGTTTGGGTTTATTCCTCCCCATGCTGACATTGCTGCAGCGCAAGCTCAACATTCCAGTGACCGTCACTCTTCTCCGCAGCGGACTTGTGAACACCTCGCTTCAGGACCAGCAATTGGCTAACTAGGAGTCTGTTCCAGGATCTTCGTCCGACCTTGCAGAGTTTGCGGCTTGCCTCGTCCGAGAGTGCCTGTCTAGTGACCTCCCTGTCGTGACCCAAAACCAGTTGACATATTCGATCAAGGTCTTGGGGCAGCTCGTGCAAGCCGGAAAATACATCGAAGAGTGGGTGTTTATGTTGTACGCTTTCAACAAATGGTCTCATGTGTTTTAAACAGTGTCCAACGTCCTATTGGACGACCTCCGTGGCGTCGTGAGATGGCCAAGTAATGCCCATGTCTCCGATGGGGTTGTTATCAGGCAGCCTTCGGTTAAGCCCGAGACTGAACAGCTTGGGAAGAAGCTCTTTTCCTGGTTTTAGCAATGGGTCACTATTTTCCAGTGTTCGCATTCGCCCGAGAAGGCCTTCGTGCCTTACATCACCCAGCTGACCAGGCAAGGTATCCTGGGGGTTGAGGATGTTACTTCGTTCTTTCGTGTCTGCGCAGAATCCAGTGTCAACGGCTACCTCAAGTGCGTCGCTGCCGGAGAGTCCGACTACGATGCACGAAGACCAAGGGGTGATGTTCCAACAAAAATTATTCTTCAGATTCTTCTCCAGTCTTATCAACGACCTACATGCGATGGAAGCGAACCTGGGATCCGCATATTTCCAGTTGTTAACCGCTATCAGGTACGCATAGTTGGTCCGACAGAGAATTATTCTTCTCGCTCACTACGATATTGCAGTGACACTTTCAGTTCATTGCAACTCACCTACTTCCTTCGTTTCGCATTTTCCTAGTCTAGTTTCCCACAGGCACTTCATGCCGAAGCTGCTCTTGTCTGAGAATCGAGAAGGCTGGTTCGCGTTTCACAAGCTTCTCTTGTCTCTGTTCAAGTTCTTGGCACCATTCCTCAAGGAAGCAGACCTTCAGGTTGCCGCTCGGGACCTCTACAGAGGCACACTTTGCTTGCTTCTTGTTCTCCTCCACGACTTCCCCGAGTTTCTCAGCGAATACTACTTTAGTCTTTGCGATGTCATTCCTCCCCGTTGTATCCAACTCCGCAACACCATTATCAGCGCATTCCCTCTTTCCATAGTCCTTCCCGACCCCCACTCGCATAACATCAAATTCGACTCGATCCCCGAAATGGGTCCCATTCCTCCTATCCTGCCCGACTTCCCTTCGGGCGTTAAAAGTGCTGATCTCAGAAACAGTCTGGAGCAGCACCTTCTTAATTGAGGTGCTCCTATTTTCCTCACTTTACTCAAAGATCGCTTGAAGTTATCCATGGGTGCAGGAAGGTACCGCTGAAACTTACAACCTCTCCCTCATCAATTCTTTGGTAATGTATATCGGAGTGTCATCAGTCACGCAGGCGAAGGCGCGCAGCGGGTCGTCTGTCTTCGTTCCAAGTGACCTAGGCGTCGTCGCTTTGCAGTAGTTAGCTACTAATTTAGATGTTGAAGGTGAGGGTATTCGTCTGTTCGCCCATTGATCATGTGTTCATGCGCAACCTCAGGACAACATCACCTCCTGAGCTCTATGGTGCTCCACCTGCGATATCCTAACGCCCATACCCATTGGTTCTCCTCCCTCTTGCTCCACCTCTTCATTGAGGTCAAGGATGATTACTTCTGCGAGGTGATGACTCGCGTTCTCTTGGAGTGTTTCATTGTCCATCGTCCCCACCCATGGGCAGCGCTAGTCACGTTCATCAAGCTTCTCAAAAATCAAAAGTATGAGTTCTGGAGAAAAGAGTGCATCCGTGTTGCGCCCGAAGTCACCATGCTTCTCCAGCAGATGGTCCGTCAAGATACTATTTCTGCGTTGCTTATAACACCCTCCCCGCGGCTTCGGGATGTTGAGCGTCCCACTTCCCGGTTGTTTATATGAGACGTCCGCTTTACGCTTACACCGGTTCATCTTGTCACGATCCCTACCGTACAATGTGCAGACGAATTTTTATCTATATAATTGTGGCGTCATATGGACGTCGTGCGCTAATCGAGCCATGACATGCGTTCGTTCCAAAGCCATTTGGTTGTCTTGTCTTGTCCGACGTGAGGTTTCCAGCCGTACACGCTGCATCGAGTGAGTGAAGAAAAGGGAGGAGGGAAAGAAAGGAAACCTGCCCCACGTCTTGCACACCTGCGGCACCGATCGTATCTGCACGTCCGTTGATGACGAGCCAGTCAGGCAAGAGCACGCCGGTGCGGATCGGGAAGAGCCGAACGGCGCGTTCAAGGCCGGACGGGTCTGTAAAACTGGACAGACAGCGCAATGCTTTTGTCATCATAGGGATGTGGTTGACAAAACAGGATCGCTGCACAACGGGGTACGTGTCATGATCCTGCCAAGACGACCAAGGAAAAAAAAACCTCACCGGAAGACGGGCCGTCGAGGCGTGCGGCGCCAACACGCCACGCCTTGTTAGCATAGCTCCAGATGCCGTCTTTGAGTCGGTGTTGAACGAGAGGTGTGTCTGCACATCAGATGATGACCAGGTTTCCCTCTGGGGTTTTGATCGGTGCATCCGGGTCAGGCGTCTCGATTTTAGTGATGCTGAGGATCTTGGCGTCGAGCGCGTGGAAGAGGTGGAGAGCGTGCGCGATGCAGAGAGGTGCAGAGAGTTCAGGGGAGGATGCGAGGGATGGGACGAGCAAATGGGGTGGGGCGGGCGTGGAGAGGATGGATTGGAGACGCCGGGGTGGAGCGCGGAGGTGATATAGTTCCGCCGTCTACGGGTCGGGACATGGGACGATCTGTGAAGCGGATCAGGTAGTTCACAAGGGTGCAAGTGGAGTGCAATGTATACATACCTTCCAAGGTGTTCTGGGATGGAATCCTGCGGTGCCGCCGTCCCTGACGAGTAAGATTGTATCGTTAACGTTGTCAAGGTCGACCGAAAAATTGTCGCCATCGATCGCAAGGTTCATCACCTTCTTGATGTGACTGCAAGTAGCAGCCCAGACGTCCGAGTCGAGGGAGAATACCGATACATTCGTCGTCAGTAGTGACGTGTGTCCATCGGGGGTGGTCACGACACGGAGCCGACCTAACCTAGACATGTCCGTGAACAAAGATATTCGACTGGATGACGAGTGAATGATGTACCCACCATCCGGAGATCGTCAGTGCATGGATCCGCCAGCCATTCAGCGAGCCACTTTCGACTTGGACTGCAACCGTGAGGGTGAAATCGGTTGTCTTGCGTTCCTGGCTCGTGGGTGGTGATGACGAAGAAAAGTACGGTCGGTCTAGAAACGCTTGCGCGCGCCGGTTGTACAAGATCTCAAAGTACCAATGAGGTCGTCCAGGGTCCTCGCGATATCTGCCCATAACCAAACGGTGTCAATCTCTTGCCACGTAGCGAGCACTATGCACGTACGTCACGTCCGCGTTAGAATCCCAGGTCTTTAGAATCCCCACCTGTTCACGCATTTGCCAAACAGGGACGTTATCGTTTGTGCCCCTAGAAACCACGGACACCGTCAGCTGACCAGGCTCGCTCGGAAATCGACAACTCACCCATGCAGAGCCGACACAGGCCTGCCTGCCAAGCTTCCCAAAAACAAATCGTTGTCATCTGGCGTGAGTGAACTATCGAGGGCAGCACGCAATGCTGGATCGACAAAGTGTGCAAAGCGACTCATACACCACGAGACATTTGGTGTATCCCGACGCTGGGACGACTAGGGTGTGACGAAGACCGTAAGGCAAGATTCAGTACGGACAAGGGCACGAGAGGATTCACCTGCACACACGCGATCGGGCCATCTACTCGCCATGTACCATGCGCGTAGTTAGTGCCACTGCTAGAATTACTCTGTGAAAAGGCGCTGCGTCGGCTCGACCAAACAACCACCAACATTGTAATAGCCGCAGAATTCATCCGATTTGGCCTTGATGCCACTGTTCGCTTTGGTGAGTTGATCTGCTTTGATAACACACACAGATTGCGGTTTGAGTTGTCCTCGTCGACGTGGTGGATCCAGAAGACCTGTGGTACATCTGGGGTGCTTGTAGGGTGCTGCGGGTGACTCAGGTACGTCTGCCGTTGTTCGTTTGTACCATCCGTGCCGATTCACCTTCTCCACAGCCGGCATCTTTATTTCGACTCATAACGTGCGCTGCTCATTGCGCCATCCGTCCGAGAGGTCCCAGTCTCCCATCCGTTTGGACACCACCCACACCATTCCGGCACAGTTTGTCGTCCTCGACTCCTCCCAATTCGCCCTGCACCTGTATCTGCCCTCCTGGCAGACGAAGAAGACCGAGTCACGTGGGGTCTCAGGTTCACTTTTGCGAGTGGCACTGTCTCAATGTCCATCACTAATCTCCGTGTCTATGTCTAGGGATCCGGATGGCGAAATACTCTCTCTGATATCGATACAAGAATTACGGATTACCAGAACAAGTTGCGAGAACTCAAAACCGCGTTTTTGAATGGGGTGACACTGCAGATTGAGCTCACCGCCAATCATATGATGAATTTTGTGGAGCACACTGGTAGGCTGTGTACTCTTTATGACAACGATCGAATGTTCACGGGTGTGCAACACAGCGGAAACCATTGACCTGAACGACATACCAAATGCGATCGGTGGTAGGTATGCGCAGGAGAGATGTTGCACAAGGGACTCGTGAGTCCGTCCCTCGTGAGATATGCGATGTTCTCAACAATCTCGCCGAAGATGCCTCACGAGTATACGAGTATGTTATGTCTTTTCACCGGCGTCGTTGGATTGCTTTGCCAGTACTGACTCGGAGGTCGCGAGGTGGGATCCGCAGAACGTTTGCAGTACCATCGCACGTGACCTCGCCGATCATGATTCTCAGTACAAGACAGCCCTTTGGGGGATCGTGAAAGACAGGCGAGCGCTCCGAAACATCGACTCGTCCTCGGAACAATTCCAGCGGCTCATCGGGAATAGGCGGCATTGAGCGCAATTGCGAATTTGATAGTCCGAAATTTCTAGTGCCCAGAGTGTGAGGGCCTCGCCCAAAGAAGGGATAGGAACGCACCCCATGGTGTACCCGCAGGCCAAGACCATTGGGGAAACTGGTGCTAAAAAGCGACCGGAAGACTCGGAGCAGCAACCCGGAATGCCTATTGGTATGCCACCTGACCGTGGGAAATGACAAGGCTTAAAAGTATTGTTGCCTGCTCACCACCGCAGAACAATGAGAGCGGCCCCACCGAGTGGTTGGTGCATGATGCGCAGCCTGCCTCTATTGCCCTGGCTATGCCGGGTGATATGCAGTCGTTTGGCAACCAGCGAATACCAGCTGCGCACCAGAAGTCACCCACTCTTCAAGTTGCCGAGTCAACCAATGCTTACTTCAAGTTTGCGCTCATCCTCGAGTTCCTCCATCCATTCTTCGCCAACCAGGTAAGTCCTCTCAAACGAATTGCATGCGGTTTGCATTATGGATACTTGCAGATCCTGCACCGCGCAATGAGCCTCCAGACGATGATCAAAACGGCTACTTAGCGGTTTCACGAAGGTGGTGCACCTGAGGCCGAGGTGATGAATGCATCATATGGAGCGGTGCATTGCAGAAGTCCCAATTTCTGCGGCGAATTGTTGGTGCGGGTCATGCGCGGGAGGTGCGTTTTCGTTTTGTCTCTGACAACATGGTAATTTCTTATCTAGTTTGATTCTTTAGATGTGCTCCTACCTCTTTTGGCCAGTCCTTCAGCGCACCTGGGATGAACTCACCTTGCCGCCACCGCAATCATGCCGTTTGAGTGGTCTTTGCCTGGGCAACTTCCAAGGTTGCCGATTTCCCGCCGCCTAATCAGAGACGCCTGCAATATTTCCCCCTCGCTCTGATTACCCGACTTATCGTCTTTCAGATAATTCTGGCCGCGTTGCCATTATGGGTGAGGGGCTTTTCCCACCGCGCACTCAGCTGGGATGGGACCAGAGGGCATTGGGACTCGGAGATATTCGCATCGAAGACGTCTCCCAGCTCGATCACATTGCAGGCTATGGAAGACCCTCGTAGTGTTTCACCTCCTTCGTTTCGGCGTGCGACTAACCTGGCAATTATGCGCAGATGGCATTCTCTCAAGGCTGCGCGGGATGACGAAGACCCGAGAGTCACTTGTGCAAGTAAATCATGGCGGAGGCGTTGGGAAGATGAGAAAAGTGTTCAAGTTCCTGCTGATGTCGATCCCTAGAGTACCTAGTAAGTGTCTGAACATCATACAAAACATCCGTAGTTTAACCGGATCGTGCTTCCACATGCCAACCTTCGAAATCCTGCATCACCGGAAACATTAGTCTCTCCATTTCCTTTTGAGTGTAGGGGGTCAACCTCGGGGACGCCTACTGCATCTTCTGCGCATTCGGTCCGCACTATGCCGCAGGCAAGCTCTTTCCGACTATCACCAGCATCTACAATCACCTCTACCACTGGTGGCATCCCCAACAAGCGCCCGCTCGACGCCAGATTTGTTTTCGGGGCACGAAAAAGCTAGGTCTCGCACTTCGAGTGAACACAAACTATCAAATGCGCGGAGTGTTACTAGCCTTGTGGCAAGCAACAGCCTGCAGTCATCTTCTGCATCATCTACACAACCACTGAAAAATGGCACACTAAATGGACTTGAAGATGATCGTCGCGTAACAAGAGAGAAGGAGCCGCGGGTATTCTTCTTCTACGCAATTTTGTTTTCCACTAAGACTTATTGAATAGTCGATCTGGTCAATATGCCACTCTGGACGAGCTCCTTGACAAGCTACTCTTCCTTACAGTCAGCGGGGATGGTCAGTTCCCGAAGACAACAGTATTGCATTTCTTTCTAATGTCAATATTTAGATCCGACTTTCATTGCGCATTTCTTGCTCACTTATCGGAGATTTGCTAGCCCTCGAAGTATCTTGTTGGCTATGCAAAAGCGCATGCGACAACTTGATAATTCATTAGGCGATCCCATGTTTTCTAGTTATGCTCAGATGAGGTGCGCGAGTTGGTAATTCATTGCAAGCGTCTGATCACTCCCCCGCAGGATCTGCCATCTACTCGAGACCTGGATGCATACTTATCCACAAGATTTCGCTGCTCCAGGTACCGCAGGCGCTTTGAGCTCTTTAGTGAAATCGATCACTGGGAAGACCTATCTTTTGCATTGTGGGTCCGACTTCATTCCTTTTTTTGAACACCTTCCAAACGTCTTTGATTCTGATTCAGCTTGGGCACACAAGGTTGACCACCTCCTCGACGATGCTGATGATCCCTGCAGTATATCAAACGGTGAAGATGACTCGCTTGCAGTAACCGCGGATTCGGCGTCGTCCAATTTGTCCTCTTCGGCACCCTCTCATGATTTGACTGGCTCGAATCCAAGACAGCGTAAACAAAGCTTGCCTTTCAGTGCCAAGGCATTGATCTTACCCATCACCCCGTTACACGTTCCAGACGCTACCGAAATATCACCAAAGCAACTCCTCAAAGAACTGTATCGCCAGTCATTAGAGCTGCAGAACTACGAATGTTCTGAGATCGCTGAAGAGATCACTCGCGTTGAAGCTAAGCTGTTCGCAGAAATAGAGGCATGTCGATTTCCGAGGTATGCTCTACATTTGGCACATTAGTCTTATAGCCAAGACACTGGCTCCGATATACCCTCATTCCTGGTCGTAAAGATCCCGAATCCGGCTCTATTTCGCGGTTTAACGCTGTGTCAAACCATCTTGCAGATTGGTAAGTCTGCCAGATATATATGTTGTTCACACGTGACTTTTCTGCAGGGTTGTCTCATTGATCTCAAGACCAAAACACCAGATCGTTACAAAAATCTTTTGCATTTGGGTGGGCGACATTCCCTATGGAACCTCTCAAAGATGATCTGGTTTCGTTCATGAACAACAACACTGATCCTGCTTTCGCGTTCGCTCAGCCCCATCTCGCCGCAGAGAACATCAATTTGTGCCACCACTTTGTGGCTGCGGGGGACAAGAACCATGCTGCGCCACTATCGCACGAACCGGATGAGGGGGATGTGAGACTTGACTTCCTTTTGTTGCCTGTCGAAGTGTTTAGAGATGACTTCAAGACCGCGGATGCAAAGTCTATCAACATCACACAACTGCGCACCTAGCTGAGAATGGAAGAACAAGGACACTGCAATGGGCATCGAACAGATGCAGCGGTGCGCGCGCGGCTTAAAACATGCACATTATGCATTTGGAATGGCAATCACCAAGGACAAAGCGATGATATTGTGCGGAGAGGGCAGCGAAATGGAACGTCTCGGAGTTGACACTTACGGATGGTTGAGGTTGTGCTGAGTTCATAAGGATCCGAAAACCTTTTATGATTAGTACTGGCTCAAGTCCTGTTCTAAAACAACTTTGCATTTAGTTGGGATATTAGTGGGCTCTTTCAGTTGGGCCAGTCGAGTTTAACAGTGGTGGAACCAAAGGGGAATCTGCGACGAGTCTAGTCGCAATCAGTCGATACGAAGGGAATGAGAGGAAACCTGGTAGCCAAGATGACCAAAAATGAAACAAAGGGAATGATAAGCAAATTAGGGAGCGGGTAGCACGATAACCAGAGGAAGTGAGAAAATGGGGGTGGTTGAAAAATGGTGCATGGTATGACATGGCACTAAGAAGGACTAAGCCAAACGCCTGCGGATAGTAAGAGAATTGTCGGCAGGTGAATCCCCAATGGTGCCAGTGCAAGGAATGAAAATGAAATCATCAGTAGGGGAGCGGGGTCTCTTGTGAGTCAACTGAGAGCCAGATGGCTGGATGTGACCTCGAGTGCGAACCCATTGTTTGTCCAACAAAGATTTGGCGGTGTGTTCTCCTGCGAGTGTGACGACAGCATCATAAGCACCATAAGTTGCATCGAGGGTGAGACAATCCTTAATTTGGTCCCATTTAGACTGCAAAGCCTCTGAAGGGATGGCTCGCATATCATGGATCCAGCGGGCGCCTTTGAAGGTTCTGAGAGTGGTGGGAATCGCCAGTCTGAAGCGCAGCAGGACGTTTGTGACCGATATGCCTTTATTTGCTTGACGATAATGAATACGAGTGGAGAGGTATGGTAGACGATAAAGGAAGCTTACTGTGTTAATCGATGAAATGACTGAGCTGTTTTTTGCGCTCATTGGAAATGGACTTGTTGTGATTGTCGCGGAGAGCCTTGGCCAGGGGGGAACGCTCGTCGAGGACGCCGATGATGAAACCTGATACCATGGTAATGAAGGGTGGGACGAGGCAGGCACCTTTTTTCTCATCGCGAGAGAGCCAAGGCAAATTAGCGAAATAGGATTCGAGGGTGGATTGGGTCCAATTGGAACGATTCTCAAGTTGTCTCGGAGGGAAGACATGGGGAAGCAAGCCAGCGAAAACGAGAGCGATAAACATAGCGATGCCATGAGCAGGGAAGTTTGCAGGATCATAATTTGCACGAATCCATTCGTAGACGTCGGTAGTGAAAGTGTCGGTAGGGGAGATTGAAGCACTGCGAAGGGACCATTCTGAGGGTAAACAAGTCTTGTGCACGACCTGGTGGTAGGCTGAGAGTCTGAAATGAGTTGCAGACCAAGTGGCGCGGGCGTCAGCGAGAGCGATTTGATCGGACGAGTCGAGAATGTCGAGGTCATGTGATTGCTGCGGGGTGAGGGTGATTGACTGAGGTTGGAGAGCGGAAGGTTCAGCAGCACCGAGAGGCAGCCAGATGGTATGGGTGATTTTAGATGAGGGGCGACCTCTAGCAATGGGCCCAGGGGAGGTATTTACCCAAGGAACATGATGAATCTTCAATTTGATGAGGGCCTGGCGAAATGCGACTTTGTAGGCGATAATATCTTGTGCGGGGATTGATTGAGTGTGAGACTGTTGAACGCGGCGAGGGGAAGGGCGATCAAGAACATCGAGAGCGGCGATGATGATGTCCTGAAACAAGCCATTCTGGATGAAAGGAGGGGCGCGGCGCCTGCGCGCACCATTGATAGTTCTGTCTGCAAAGAAAGAGACTGGCTGACCGCCACCAGGAGGAGAAGGCAAAGAGAATGCGATGCCGCTATCGCTGCGAGCGGGTGCAATAGCTTCGAGGAGGAGGTGGAATTTATCTGGAGCATCATACGACGGGGGATAGCTGGAAGCCGACCAATCTTTGAGAGCGAGAAGTCTCTTTTTTGCGAGGGTTCGAGTGACGACATCAGGACTGTCGAGCAGAGGGCGCAACTCTAGGGTGATGCGATCGCGAACGAGGTCTTTGACGTCTTGGATGTAGACCCGGAGAGCGACTTCGAAAATATAAATGGCGAGGGATCGTGAGAAAACGATGGAATCAGCATCGATATCGGTGGGGATACAATGCGGGTTTGTCACAGCGTCCTCGATTACAAATCTGGCGCGGTATTGCTAGGAAGAATGTAGTCAGCGCCTATTCGAGGACCCAATTACGGCGCGATGCAACAGGATGTCACATAGCGCGAAATGGGAAGTTGATAACAGTGAAAGGAGGATGCCAAAATGGCGATATGCGACGATCTGTCGCATCTCGCGAAAAGGGATGGCGTACCTGTGCATGAGCCAGTCCATATGTCAGTTCTTGAACGCGGACCGAGGAAATGAGAGGATGATTGTTCTGCGCGCGTGGCCAGTGATCGGAAACTACAAGAACTTGTTTGAGATTGAGAAGATTTGTGAATGGCACGAGACGCTTGTTGAGGCAGGGGTTGCCGTCGTGGAGAATACCCAGAGAGAGGAAGAAAGGGAGCATGAGTTTGCGGCATATGACCCTGCCAGAGCCGGTATGTGCATAACTCAGAGAGCGTTCGAGGATGGACATGAATTCGATTGTGTAGCAATCGAGACGCTTGCCAATGCGCAGCTGATCCTTGAGCTGCGTCCAAAGTGTGTCGATAACACAAGTGAGCGGGTATGTTGTCCAGTTGAGCAAATTGGGGATGACCTGAGGAAAAGTTAGCGGGAGGCATGTATGCGCCAAGAGTAGACATGCCTCTGGAGTGAAAGGCTGAAGGCAAGTGCGAATGGGATCGATGACAGTGGGGTGGACGAGCCACCTGCATATCTTTGCAATGACCTCGTCGTAGATGACCCTATTATGGAAGCAATATGTGTCAGTGAAGCTGCGGGAGGGGTGCGCGATGTTTGCTCACCTGCCGCTGCGGTGCTCATCAGCTAGGCGGCTCACATCGATGGTAAAGACTTGCTCCAATCGCACTGCTTGTGGTTGGTTATCGCCTCTGACTGCGCTTCGATAGCGTTCATGGGGAAGGCCATTGTCGCAGTGCCGCTTGCGCTCTGCAAACCTGCGTTTTGTTGCCTGTGTTGCAGCTGTAGTTCCAGTGAGCACGGAGGTCGCGAGACCGAGCTGGACGTAGTGAAAGCGCGCCTGGTCGCGGACTCGATGTGAAATCGCATTGTAAATCTGAGTATGGACCCCATGAACTGCAGGTGCCCTGCGGGGGTCAAGGGGACCAAGCAGATTACCATCCATCTCATCATCGTCTTCGTTATGGGCGCGCGGAGAGAGGCGAGAATTGATATCGCGGAGAACCCTTTCGAATGGCTGTGAGATTCGCTTTGCCTGCACGTTGCCAAATGTCTTTGTAAAACCAATGGGATATGTATGGTAGGGGGTCCTATGGGACTCGTCTGGGGGAAAGAGTGCGTCAACCTTTGTGAGGTCAACAAGTGCACCAGAGACCTGGAATGTTTGAGGAACCCGCCTGCGCACTCTGAAACCATCAAGGTCGAACACAGGGCGTTCATGACCATCATGCATGTCGCGCCGTTACGGACTGGAGTGTCCTGGGCCGCAAGTTGCGCAAGGACCTCGCCTGCGTCAAGAACGCCCTCCCAAACGTCCCGAGCGACGCCGTCAAGACATACGTTGACAGCGGCAAGCTCACGGTGGACGGCATCGAGCTTGTTGCGGGCGATCTGACGGTGCAGCAATACTTCGAGCTGCCGCCGGGTTCCGAAGGACGGTACTCGACGCATACGGACAATAACGTGGTCGTGCGGCTTGACGTGCAGGTGCATCCGGACCTGATGGGCGGGTAGCTCGTGGGCGAGTTGATCAACTGGGTGCAAAAGCTGAGGAAAGGGCCGGGTTGCAAGCGACGGACGACGTCGAGGTGTGTTACAAGTTTCAAGATGGGTCGGGGGCGGAATTGGTTGACGCCGTCAAGGAGCATGCAGAGTTCATTCTGAAGACGGTGAGGGGCGTCCCTATTGATGTTCGGGAACGGAAAGGCGGAGATGTGATCATCGAGGAGCAAGAGGTCGCCGACATCAAGTTCTCCTTGACGTTGGTTAGGGCTTGAAAGGGGTCGTTGTTGCGGAGTGAATCTGTACCATATCTTGAAGTACCAAACGAAACGACGAGAGGAAGTCTGTTGAATGTTGGTAATATAGAAATACAGGATGTTAGTTACAGGGTCAGGGGTGGAACACCCCCGGTCCTGGACGACAACGTGGTTATTTCTTGGTCGAGCCGAATCCCCAAAGCCCACGACAGCCGCCGTTTCATTGTTGACTTCCATGGTAGATTCTTTTGCTAAAAGTATTCGTGCCTGCGTTCTCTGCTAGCGTGCTTGTTTGGGAGCCTTCTTCCCTTCGCGTCGGGCGGTTTCCTGGGCTTTGACCGCTGCCAGTCGTTTGTCAAAGCCAAATGATTTCGCTGCGGATGCTTCTTTTGTCTTTTCTCGCAAAAGCGCCACCCGCGCCCGAACCTGCTCGATCATTGAGCGCTCCACGTGGGTCGTTTGTCCCAATTTCCGGAGGTCTGGGCAAAAACACCAACATCCTGCGCAAAGACATGAAGATGATGTGAACTTGCGAGATCTGCCGTTGATGTGGTCCAAATACCCAGCGGTATCCCCGTACGTCCGGTTACACGTCTCGCAGTAGAATCCAGGCTGACCGGGACCGCGTCCGCCTGGATTCTGGACGACCGTCGTCCTACCGAGGTTCTTGTCGAGCTCTAATGATCGGTCGCGACGTTTCATGAGCTGTGTTGGTTTTGGAAGGCCTTCCTTGCGCCCCTTCCGGGGTGCCTTACCTGTTCCGAGGCGAGGTGAGTGAATGGGCTGAGATGAAGAATGGACACGTACCCTGCTTCATGCGTTCTTCGCTCTCTTTCATGCGTTCTCCTTCTTCTTCGTCCTTCTTTCACGCCTTTTCTGCGTATTCTTGCCTGTCCCATTTCTTCCTAAAGCCCGCGTCACCTGCCTTGGTGGCGTATGT
>JBBPLC010000533.1:0-17123 GCA_038089535.1 Hemileccinum rubropunctum
ACAGAGCCGACACCGCCGTTCTTGAGCGAGTACGAGAGGTTCATACCCTGTAACAGGACGACGGTGTTCATGCGAAGTTGTTTCTGCCGAGACTGGAAGGGGTATATCACCACCTACTTGGCAATCTATAGACTTCATCTGGGCGGAGCTCACATGCCCAGGTACTTTGCCAAAGTGCTTGACATACGCGACCAGGGTGTCTGGATGGTTCGTCATGTACATGCTAAGGAATGTAGACTTGGAAGCAACTGGATCGGACATGACACTTCTCGTACAAATTGTGAACAAGAATTGGTGTTAGAACAGGATGTCCCAGCTCTGAGCGGACTGGAGACGTTGGAATGAAAGGAACCGAGTATTATTGTCTGAGGCGAAAGCATTGCATGTCAATCGCACGTGACATGTTCTGGCACCTAACCGTAAGGAGTCAAACTTGGAGGATTCAACCCTAAGCTGCAGCTCGAACGAAGTGTCCGAAGTACCCAGTTGTTGAACACGGCCCAGACCATGAGGGAAGTATTCCATCACTCATAAAGGTATAAGAACTGTCCAGTTCTAGATGCCAGGACATACGATTCTAGACAGTATTGGCCCGCAAGTACTTGTCGGCATTGAGTTGTCCATATCAACAAGGGCTTTGCTAAAGACAACAAAGAACATATTGCGGGACGCGCAATCACGCGGCAAGCACCATGTCACATGGACCCGGGATGTCTCCCTCTCTCAGACAGCCATTGCGCACTAGACTGAACCAACGAAATCCGTCTTGTCGAAAATGAGCGGAGCATGTTGTGCCATGAGTGTGGCTATAAGGTGACAGAACGAGGATGCATTAGATGTACTTGTCAAACACGGTCCGGAGAAATTAAAAGAGCATCTTGGTAATGCTATCATGATTGGTCCCTGTCACCCAACGGCGACCGTATCAGAGATTCCTACTTAAGCAAGAAGTCAGGATAGTCTCCTTGATTGAGGGATGGCCCGCGCCCGTCGTCCAAATGCATTGTCAGAGTTCGGGCCGCTCCTCCCCCCAGTTCCTGTGGCCTGAGTTCATGCGGACATGTGATACTAGCCAGCCCACGATGGGTGTGCAGTTGGACGGTGACCAGACTGTCGGAATGCAACATTTGTAGGTCCAGAGCATTTTTGGACTTCCTAGATCGTAAGTTAATGTCGGGTAAAGTCATCGCGACACACCTCATTCCAGCCTGGGGTCATTCATTAGTCATGAGTCAGATGACGATCTGGATTTGAATCTACGCCAGATCAAGAGTTGGAACTGTGGCTCAAGTGTGCTTTCATCAATGAAAATTTGCAAGCGGTGATAGTAACAAAAAGATGAATTGTGGACGTTGGGTATTGAGTAGCAAACCAGTGGACCACAGGGTGATGAGAGTACCTAGCTCAACCAGTGTGATTGATATACCGAGTGGTGATTTAGGTAGTGGACTGTCTTCATTCACTACTCAAATCATCGCTTGGCATTATTCTGTACTGCAGGTCACAGGTGGCCATTCGGATTATTGCGCTCCTTGATCAACAAATTAATGAAAGATTGGGTGGATCGTCAACTTGAACACGGTGTGCGGCGACCCATACAGGATACGGCATCCATGACGACGGTAATGTTTTGCGGTCGAGAAAGACTACGTGCGGTAGTAGTTTGAAGTCTCACGATGCTGAAGCTGAATTGGAAGGGACGGGCTGTTCCGGATTCTGTGTGTTTCTGTTTGTTCCTCGGGCGCTATCAAGCTCACCGGCATCAGATACTGTTGCACGCACTTGACTTTCGCAAAAGCGATGACTCGGCATCAAAACTGCCTTGTGACGTTTGATTCATTCTGCGACTCGGACAAGACAGCAGTGTATCAGAAGACTCTGATTATCATACGGGGCATACCTTGCTTCATCAAAAATAGGCTCATCAGCGTCCATTCATGCAATTTGCCGAGGAACGTGGCGAACTCGGCCATGGACCCTTTCCAAATTCATCTGCGCTGGTAGGCGGTCCAGATTTTCTTGTTCTGGTAGCGGCTGAAACAATGATCGGTGATAACATGCCACGATACGACTTGATACGAGCGGGGATGGTAACGAAAGAACCGGCGTTCCGCAAACCTACTAGACGCTCGACGGTTTATAATGTCGGTACCACAGCCTTGATCCTCCCCCGTTCCGCCGGTGAAAATTACCCCTGGTAACCTTGAAACCCCCCGACATCTCCTGATGATCATTCACGAGGCGCACCTCTTCGGAAGTCCCTCCTCGAGGCATCCTTATTGATTTGAGAACCCCATACACCCTCTTACCGTCATCTTGACATTCTAACTCGAAGGAAAGATAACGACGAGGCAAACCTGTTATTCACGGAAGAACATGTGATACAACTACGCAACTGGCGTTCCGAGTGTACTTGCTATCGGACGCTCGATGTTGGTTTGTAACGTCAGAGGTACAGCCTTAATTCTCTCGTAATTCCCTCAAGGTATTAGACACAAAACGATGAAGGGTGGTTAGACCATGACCCATAGGGCCATGGTGTGTGATCTGTGTGCGAAGAGGGACGCTCGGGCTGTTAGTCCACACACTTGTCCGTCGGTCGCTCCTCTCCAAGGATTGGAGTCGGGCCATGGTGCGACCCATGTACAGCACAGGTGGAGATGGAGATGGATAAGGGAGACAGGTTGGGTACAGTTTCGAGCCTGCGAAAGCTCTCGTCAGGGGGCTGTCGCTACCCCAACCGCTGCCCTTCAGAGACCGTTTAGGGTACCAGCTACCAATCTTAAGCCCTATCGAGGGAGTTGGCTGACCCACGTAGTAGCCCACACGGCGGGACGCGACCCCGTATAGATTGGTTGTGATGTGGGTAGAACGAGTCGGCGGAGTCTAAATGCTGGGTGAGCACGAGGTCAGGCACGACCAGCGATACCCACAGGTCGCTCGGGCACCTGGGGTCCTTTCGGAATCCCAGATGCGCTTTTTCGCTGCCATGCGGTCCTTATAGAAGAGCCATTCCACCATGGGATCGCTCTTCGCCATCCGTGAAGGATTCGATGAAGCGACACAGACGGGGTATCCTTTTTTTTTAATGAACGCGGTTAGCTCTGTTGTGGCGAATCTTTCCAACGTACAGGTGCACACACATCGATTAAGTATCCTGAAACTATTTTGTTGTCACGGATCTCGTCCTTGTCCAGCTTATCGTGACCTGAGTGACACGAAATTGGACGCGGAGAAGCCCTAGCAGTTATGCATGTTTGTTTTCCCGACACGGCTCCGAGTCAAGTTGGCAGTATAGTCCATAAAGAGGACAGTCTATAGATGAACCGGGTTAGTATGAGCTCGAAAGGCCATTACCAACTGGAATGGTAGCTAAAAGAGAGCGAGAAAAATTAGCCAGTCTTGGCGGGTGCATGTGATGCACTCGCTTGCATAGGCCCATATACTAATCATGATACCTAGAATAATTGCATGGAAATGATGTCTGATCTCGAAGTTCAAGTTGGGCGCGCACTTACGAGAAAGCGTCACAGGGTCTGCTGCACTGACAGATCCAAATATACCAAAACAACGCCGACTTCTATCTGGCGATATGGATTCACCACTGGCAGTACCCGGTATCGTGTCGCCAACCGACTCCCGGCTGTGTCCCGGTCCCGTCACAGACAGACGCATTTGTGGTATCAAGGCAGACGCCGTTTTTAGTGCAAATGGGAGACGGGGAAAGGAAATTACCGAGCGTTACTAGTGACCGAGGCGGTGAACGTCCTTGTCCCTTCAAGTGGTATAGTACAATTGAATCTCACACGGTAGAAGAAGATTGGCGATTTTTAAGTAAGCGTTGTTCATCAAACCGGTGCATTATCGAAGTGTTGTGCACCTACCGCATTCACGGCGTTGGCCGGTCTGCATGGAAGCACCGTCTGGCCTCGACGTACAGGAGAAAAGTCGGCACCGTCTCGGATCTGAGCGATGTGAAACAACTCATCCCGCTCAGGCTTGTGAGAAGGTGACGACTGCTAGATTGAACCTTGTCATAACCCTACTACTTCTTTTTCAGCGCCCACCTCGCCTATGATCTGCAGGCGCGCCCATTCCCATCAATCTGCCAGTTTTTACTTTCCACGTGTGATTTCCAGTTACTCTATGCATGTAATGCAACTCAGTGTATTATTAGAACCAACTTGAACACTGGCAGACTGCCAGCATAGCCGCATCACGGTACGTACCGCCAGGAACAAGACTATCATCGCTTTCAGATAATTTCGTCATGTTGCGCCGAAAAACCTCAGCGGAAGTATATTAAACCCTGCGATTTTCTCGTCCCCCGTCCCCTTCGTCCCCAACTTGAGTAACCCATCACATCCATTCAACCATGCCTGGTTCTCTCACTCGCGTCAACACCGCGACTCGAACTATCCTCGAGACCCCATTTTCTCCAGTACTCGCTTCCCCTGTTGATGCCCATGACCACCACTCACACGCCGCTGGCATATGTCCTATCAGAGGCGGCGACCATGCCTACTGCCCACCCCAACCCAGTGACAAAAGATCACCCTGCCCCGCCCTCAACACGCTCGCAAACCATGGTTTTCTGTAAGTCAAGATCCAAAAAAATACCACATCCATACCCGATCACTCACCATCACCATCATCGTCATCGTCATCATCATGCATCGTTACGCTACCAATCGACATTGACGCTCTAAACAGACCCAGAGATGGCAAGCAAATCGGCCCGTTTGCGATCTTCCAGGCACTCAGGGAAGGTTATCGCCTCTCCACCTTGCTCGCCTTGTTCCTCGCTTTCGGCGGCTGGTTCGTCCTCGGCCAGCTCCGCAAAGTCTCCCTCTGGGACCTCTCCCGGCACAACTGTATCGAACACGACGCCTCCCTCTTCCACCTCGACGCGCACAACGAGGACGAGTACGCGCCGACCGGGGTGAGCAACTCCCTGATGAAATCGGCACTCCACCAGGGTGGACAGTATCACCGCGGACGCATGACCCTCGAGGACGTGGCCAACATCCGCGTCAAGCGTGAGGCGGAGCTGGCCAGGCCACTGCGGTGGTGGCAGGCGGAGATTGCACGGGGTGAGATGGCGATCGCTATTGGCGTCCTTGGCGGCAAGGGCGCGGACAAGAACGGCCTTGACCTTGAGGTCCTCCGCTTGTGGGTGACGCAGGAGCGTCTGCCCGATGGGTGGAAGCCGGATCATACTCAGGGTCTCTTCAAGACGGGACAAATGGCGAAAGTTATGCGGGATCGCATGAGGGCGATGAAAGAGGGTTGGATGCGTAACATTTTGGATAGCGAGCCCATTTCGATCTCCTCCCCAGTTTCCGCGATTGATGCAGCATCAAAGGAGATATGAACGTACATTTGCACATTTGCAGGTTGACAGACTAATGGTGGATCAGAGTTGGAAGATTCGTCCAGATTATTGTTATCTTATTCGTACTATGTGTTGTTTCTGTTGACTCTATACCCTATGTTATTTACAAGCTGCTTATATACGTATTTGACACCAATAAAAAAGTTGGAGCTAACTGATGCTGATATGAGGCTTGACATATCTCCTTGTCGTGGGGTGGACAAAGCAGGCATGATGGAACAGACTGAACCAGTGCGAGTCGTTCAACATAAGTAATGCAGAACTCGAGCAACTGTCCGAGCATGCATTGTGGCAGACTGTGACAGGAAGCGCGAAACGTATGAAAGCTTCATGCTGCTGCTTCGCTTTGATGTCGGCCTGGCGAGCGTTGATACTTGTCATAAGCAGACTGAGCTTGATCCAAAAGAAGTTTGAGGCGCTCTTGGCGCGGCGCATCAGGAAACGTGGGTATGGTCGGGGCAAAAGTAATGCACCGTTCTTCGTATACGATGCGATCAGCCACCCTTTCCTTCCACACCCGCCAGACATCGCGCTGATCAGGTATCAACATATCCAGCACGCCAGAGACGTTGATACTCTTGACAGGTCGGGGGATATCCTGACAAAGAACGAGACAGACAAATGTCGCTGCCGAAGCCAGTGTGTTGAACGACCACTTCCTTATCGGCGGACGTCCGAGCGCATCGAGAAAGCGGTCCGTCCGGATGTAGTAGTTTTGGGATTGCAAGACGAGCCTTGCGAACAACCCAAAGTAGGAGGATTGGGCAAAGAACGACACGCCGTGAAGCAGTATCGTAGCGGAAGATGCGGACGCGAAGCAGGCTGCTACTAGGAGTAGTCCGAGAAACTCTCCCGTCAACCTGGCCACCGATCGCAGTGGTGTTACCCCTGCCACTGCTGGCAAGGAGTCGTTGGTAGATGCCTTGAGTCCCCACCAGCACGCCTGGCCCATCATGCGCCCAAAGACCACCACATAAGCGATCTCTCTGAGGTTGGGAATCGCAAAGTTCAAATGCAAAAATCGCATCATCATGGCCTCGCATACCCCGCGGCATCCTCCCTCTAATGCCCCGTACAGGATGTCAGAAGTGAGTTGCTTCTCTTGCCATCTCTCGGTTGCGGGGATCGCGGGCTGTGTCTGGTCTTCTACAGGCGCCCGGGGTTGAGGGTCTGCGAATGAGAGATAGAAGCCACCTTCAGTGACCGCCTCGACGGTTCTTTGACTGCCCCGAATCACCACCGTCAAGTCATCGTCCATGAGCACCGCACACCCCGGACCCGGATCTAACTCTGTGGGGTGTAGTGGCGTCCTCCGGGTAAGTGTGAGCGTACCAGGTCCGAGGATGAGCGCGGCTATAAAATCGATTGCGATGAACTCGGCAGCGGGGGACCACTGGCCGGTCCTCAAGATGACGAGCAGGCTCAGCAGTATGGGAACAAGTATGATTCGGTCGACGTCTGCTGGTGTGGTATACTGCAATTCGTCAAGATCTAAGATGGCGACTGCCTGAAGATGGACTGGCCGAAACGGCGATACCATCGCGTCCGAGTCGACAGCACTATGTCGTGGGCTGTCCAGGACTGCCTCTGCGACCACCTGTGGTGGTGTGTCTGTGCTGTCGAGCTCAAATGTTGGCAGACTTTTGCTGTGTCGAAGAATGAGTTTTGCGAGATGTCCCGATTGCCGTTTGGTAAGGCTGGCCATGGGAGCGACAAAGTCTGGTCCCGTTCGTCTTCCATCCCAGAATTGCGAGTGCACGACGGAGGCAAAGTCGAGGAGAACCTGTGCAAGACGTACAGGGTCAAGAGTCCTGATGATTTCCAGTGCGCGGGTAAGTAGGGTCAACCGTGACAAGCTTGAGAATTGTTTGGACTGCCGGCGCATGGTATTAGTATGGGAAATATTAGTAGGTAACGTATGCATGCTAAGCTTGCGGGGTCAGTAAATAACTATTTCATCTACTTCCTCGTCCTGAATGTCTTCCTCGAATAAGGGACACGTATCGCCCCGAGACTGCCAGAAACTCCCAACTCGGACCATCTCATCTCCATTTCCGCTTATGACAAGCCCAATATCAGCTGCATACTTGTCCACACGTCCAGGAATCCTCAAAAGCAGCACACACCGCATGTCCCCTGTTAAATTATCCGCATCAAGTGTATCCGGAAACCAAGAGACAACTCTTGATCTTGACCTAGCCTTGTCCACCAAATCCTTCCTGGTCCTGGACGTGCGCACAACTTCCTTCATGGTAGCCCGAAGTCGAATAAATCCCCGCCCACCCTTCGCACCTGTCTCCACCACCTCCGCGGACCAAGACGGCACCTCGTCTCCGACCGTGTCCGAGAACACTATTCCTTGAACACCAGCCCACGACCATGTTGGAGCGAGATACTCCTTTGTCTCAGGGCGGTCTTTTGGATCGTCCAAAAACCATACCAGCTCGTACAGGAGTTTTTCCTTCCACAAGCCCCACAAGTTTGTCCACCCTGTCAGCTGCTCGATGCGTTTAACAACGCTCGATATAGCAACGAGGCGGTCTTCAAAAAAAGTGAGACGGCATCGAGTATACGATGCCTGGACATCGCGCCACAAACTATAAATCAGAGCAGCTCTTGACTCCGACGACAAGGTCATGGCTTGAGCTCGGGTGAAAATATCGAAGAAGGATGCCTTGGGGGAGAACCGGCTGTGCTTGCCAAATGGGTATCCCTCAGTCGCGGAACACTCGACGCATTCCCAAGCGAGTCCCCATGCGCCGTAGTACAACGTCCTGGGTGCGAGTAACCGTTCTTGTACAACCCAGGCACGTGTGTGCAGCGGCAGCGGGGAGCGACTAATATGGAGTTCAGCTTCAAGACGTGTAGAAAATTCGGCGTGTAATCCGTGTGGTATTTTGCACACGCGAAACGCGAGCGGGATCCTTTCATTCTGGGCTGCCTCATGCTGGTCCGGAATGTTATTGTTTCTTGTTCCGGAGAAGCAACCCTCGAATGACGAGGATGCCGTGAGGGCGGCGATTGTGCAAACAGAGTGAGCGTAAATTTCGCCCATGATTGCTGATTCCGAGCGCCAGTCTGATGCCAAGTCCTGGATAATGCACAGCGAGTCGATCCAAATATACTGAAATCTGTCCTGCTGTTGGTTACCCCGAATAAAACATACTTGCATACCATACTCACCCTAATTGTCGAGTGATTGCGATCGCATCCTGAAAAGTGCTTGGGAGGTCAGAGAAAGTGATACCGTTTTTAAGATCAGCAAAGTTTCCAACCAGTAGCTTCAGAATATCTGCCCCACCCCAGCAGTGGGACAGGGTCAGATACCTGGGCTTGGGTTGCAGCTCTGCTGTGACTACCAACCTCACTGGCTCACTGCTCCCACCGCCTCCAACATCGATGAGTCGCGTAGGGTACCCGTAAGAGGGCGACATGCTCTCCGCGGCCAGAGTGCACTTCTCGTGGCACTGCAAGCACTGACGAAGCCATTCCTTGGCCAAGGAAGCTGACGCGTCGTAAGACAGAGATTTGGATAGTTGCGCGTTTTTGTAGATACTCGGGTCCGGAAACACAAAAGGAGAATCGGCTGTTGAGTCCTCGGGATAGCGGCCCTCCAATTGGCGGAAGACCGACAGCTCTCCCATGACTTGTTCGCGGAGTTGATCTTGCGGTGTCGGATTGGTATCTGCCATCGATGTAGCACAAGGTTCTTGAGGTAGTACGACAACCGCCAACCACGCTCCCCCTGTGCGCGAGACCCTTAGCCTAACCTGAACAGAGCTCAGACGGTCAATTTGTGTTCCGGGCTTGAAAGTCCCGAGAAAGAGCGAGCAAAGGTGACAACCTGCCGATGCCGATGCGTGGAGCTCGGTGTAGGAGCTGTATGAACGGAAGAGCTCTGAACCTTTTGTCAACGTTGGCAAGAGACTGGAGTTGTTGGCAGATTCGTGACAAAACGAGCAGAGTATGTGTTCTTTTGCAAGCGTTGACACCATTGTATTCATGGGAGCTGCAGGTTCGCAAACACGTTCCTCCGATCGTCGGCACTGTAGGACAGACCACAAGGAACATAAGCAACGTCGTAACATATCGAAGTTTGTATCTTAGTACTATATAGTAGTAGTGGTGGTCGAGAAGTGTTGTTTTCCACTGTTTGGACCGTCGCGCAGTGCACACGTAGGCGAGTGTAGGGCCATCAAGCTATGCTCCAGCTGTGTCGGGGGCACGTCACTGCTGTCCTCAAGAAGCACCAAATCAAGGCTCGCTGGAAAATTAAGTATGATGGCTGGCCGCGGTTCTCTTGTGTTTCGAGCTCCGCACTGCAGCGACCCCGGGACCAAGCTCGGGCCATACCAGCATCGCTCGACTGTAATCATGGAGGTATAGATGATTAATGATCAGTGAGTAGCACATAGACTAGGCTATGGTCCTACTGACTCGTCACGTGGTTGTCAAACTGGACTACAAATCCCCCATTGATTTGGATCATGGCTTGACAAAGACCAAAAGGACGAAGAATGTTCTCTAAGGCTGTACCTCCAGTCCGCCCTTGTGGATTCGACGATGAGAGTCGAAGTGACTGTGTCAGCGAGAACGTCGGGCTTTAGATCCAACGTTTTAACTACCACCAACGCAGCTTAACCCGACACTGAAGTTATCACAGCGCCTGTGTCAGGAATCCGTAGCATCGCAATGACTGCGGTGCTCAAGAGGCCATGCGTCACAAGTGACGACACACACAGGTCTTTGCTGATGCTTCTCTTGAACCTCCATAATACATCGAGGTTCGCGTGGAAATTAGTCGCCGGTTCTCTCAGGCCCTCAGTCGGGCTCAGCGGTAGCGGTGATTTGCCGTGTTATTTACGTTCAAATTTATAACGTGGCCCAGTTCGACGATGGAATCATCTTTCAACCTCGTTTCCTTCGTGCGTAGACGATACCGTTCGTAATGACGTCCTCTTCGGTGATTGGGCTCGACATCGCTACTATACTTTCCACCTCGATAGAGGGCATCCTTTATGGTAAGTCCTTAAATCATAAATCCTATTCTACCTCACAAGACTGACAATTCCGGTACCATAGGCATTTCACTCGTATTGTTTGGCGGGACCCTGTGGGCGCAAATCCACGGGCGTCCCAGGGACGAAATTAACTGGTCAATGGCGCTGGTTGCCTTAATTTTGACAATCCTCAGCACAATTGTAAGACCTCTGATTTGCGCTAGATTCAATAAGTTAACGTTTTGCCGCTGTACCAAGCACTTGGTGGTTGACATTCAACGACTCGTGGACGGGTTCGTTATCAATGCCGGAATCTTTCCGGGAGGTCCGGCGGATTTTTTTGCTGATGTGACACAGACGACATTTATCATCAAGAATGCTGCCTACGTCCTACAGACGCTATTAGGTGATGCGGTTATGGTGTGTTCCCATGATAATTAGTTATCAGACCTCATTCTCATCGCAAATAAAACAGATATATCGTTGTTATGTCGTTTGGCAACGTTTTAAATTTATCATGGTACCGGTGGTGCTGTGGTGTGCTGCTTTTGGTGTGTTATATATGTACAATCATTTACCAGATAATTCGAACTAAGCTTTAACAGCCACCTCAGCAGGATTTCTGTACAATCTATCATGCGCAATTGACCCGGAGGATGTTTTCTTGCTAGATACGAGGAAATGGGTTATTCCTTTCTATCTATTGACGTTGGCAACGAACTTGCTTAGTTCAGGTGAGCTGAGATTCGTCCGAGCGGTTAGTGGTGTGACCTTGGCACGGTTTAAACAGCTCTACTCGCCTATCGTATTTGGACAGCGGATCGTAACGAACCTGGAGTAGTCCGGATACTTTCTCGACGCGGGGTCGAGGGCTCACTACTTCTACGCGTCCTCGTAGATGCGGCAGCGTTATATACACTCACACTTGGCGTTCTAATCGCGTGCTATGCTTACCAAAATATCGGGCAGTTGATCGTGCTGGACATGGTTCGTCTATCTATTTCTGATCACGCCGTGATCTCCCTGAAACGGTTTTCAGATGACGCCCATAATATCTATCACATTCTATACGATCCTCGTTCGCATTGCAATCGCGAGGAATGCAACTGCTTGCACTACTCCGGCTGCATTGTCGCCCCTTCGCTTTGCTGCAAGAGTTGTACCCAGTCCGTCAGAGCCCACATCTGTTTATGCTCGCCGATCTAGTGTCTGAAAGTGGGGATCGAAATATAATTGGGATACACAACAACGATAATGTATGCCGAATGACATACTTATCATCCTGCATGATTTTGACAAATTACATATAACTTGCTTCGCGAAGGAGATATCCCACCGTATTATAGTAGTCAAGCCAGTACTCATCGAAATCGTTTCTCTGCGTTCCATCGGCTGCCTGGCGAAATGGCATCGCGTCTGACTACGACTACGTAATCAGGAGATTGCAGGTTCGACCCCTGCGGCGGTCATTTCTTTTACCTTTTTGTAGGAACACCGTGGCATCACTAGTATCGGCTCGCGGTATGTATTACTGCTACTACCTTTGCGAGGTCTAACCAGTCCAACGAATCTTGCTAAAGAAAACGTGTGCACAGCTGCTAGTCGTCATCCATTTCAGATGCTTACTACAGACCGAGCGTCACGATACTACTCTAGACAATGTTATCTGGAGGATGCTCGTCGCCCAGTGCTTACGTTGTTGCCGACTTTCCAACCACTTCAGTCTTGAAGGTAAATCATATCATCAACTTATATCTTTCGACGCGATAGCATGTAGGACCTAATATTTTGCTTCCAGCTATGGCCATACTTGGTTCACAAGGTGGGTGATCTTTCCTGCTCATTGTCAGACATTCACTCACAGGAGGTCAAGAGTCGTTAACAGCTAGTATCGAGGCTTACTGAAATGTTGTCGCCGAAAGGTTTTAAAAGGGCATCGTTTTATCCATCCATAATTGGTCAGGTGGTGTTATTCATTCTCTATCTCTCTTTCTTTTACCCTCGGAAGAGACTGCAAGTACGGTATGCACGAGATAGGCGCAGTACAACTTGAACCTCTGACGTTCTGGCTCGCGAACAATACCGCGCCTCACAGGCGACGCGCAACTGGTCTGGCCATACCTATCGCGAGAGAACCGTTTGAAAACAGAGAAGAGGCGGAAGACGCAGAAAGGGGAT
This sequence comes from Hemileccinum rubropunctum, assembly GCA_038089535.1. Classification (NCBI taxonomy): domain Eukaryota; kingdom Fungi; phylum Basidiomycota; class Agaricomycetes; order Boletales; family Boletaceae; genus Hemileccinum; species Hemileccinum rubropunctum. The sequence goes on from JBBPLC010000533.1 coordinate 12,574, forward strand.
CGAGTGCGCGGTTCGTATACACGCTGTAGCGGTGTGATGAGTCGGGGCTCCTTGATCTCCATTCACATGCATAATCATAATGTTTTTGTGAAATGCTTGTAGTTTGCTGGTCTGTATTTATATATCTGGTAGATCTGATTACTCTGACTCGACAATCCGTTAGAACTTAGTTTCCGCAGTAAGCATGAAATATTAAGAATGATGACTTTGCCATACAGAGCCCGTCTTCAAGCGTACGTAGCTAGGGTAAATATACCGATTAAAAACCACCCAAAAAATAAATAGTAAAAGGAAACACGTCCGTCGAGCGGCGATCGGGCACCCTACGCCTTGCCCCTTTCGTTCGCCCCGAAATATACGAACCATGTGTCATTCATCGTCGCGGAAGCCTGTTCCAGACCATGGAAGACCAATATCACCTTTTCCCCCATGTAGTCGATGCGCCGGAGGCCGTCACGTACATCTGGAGCCTTGTCCATCCTGGCGGGATCGACCGGCGTGCGCGCCCGCTGATGGTACGCCCGCGCAGCCGCCGCTTTCCGATGCTTCGTCCAGGTATTGTATTCCCCCTCCGAGACATGTTCGAGCAACTTTCGGGAGATGGCGTCAAAGACGTCGCCACAGGTGATCCCCCGCGCATTCGTGACCTCGATCGGCCAGGGAAAGTGTGGCAATGGATCCTCGGCGACGCCTTGCATGTGCATGTGTGTCACGGGAGGGTACGTTGCTGGCTGTGTCGAGTGAGTAGGGTCAAGGGGTGTGATGGAGGTGGAAGACCCGTGTGTATTGTGCATGATCTTGTTGGGACCGCGTGCGATGTCGAACGCAATAGGATGGGGACCGTTGCAACGGTGCTGGAGGTAGGGGTTTAATCGGAAATCGTGGGAAAGGGGAAGTGGGAATCGAATTGTCGACCAGTCGTATGGCCGTGGAGGTAGAGTGGTGCCTCCTGGCCAGTTGCTCCCTACACGCGGCGCGTCATGTGTACTACGCAGACTTCTCCCGTGGTCATCTGTTTCGATCGTTGCTAACGAAGAATATCGCAATGCTAGGAGGGGGAAAGATATTGTAAAGAAGAAAATCGTAAACACCACACGAGACGTACTTGAGTTGCGAACCTGAACGCGGTTCGCCACGGGACGAGGAGAATATCCATAAGGTTTTCGCCGGTCGTGTGGGACGAAGGGCAACGTCAGCCCATCGAGCCTCTTTCCTCTCTTTTTCTTGCCACACGCTGCAGTACTTGGTCGTCGGCTTTGCGCGCTGTGGTAACATACACTTACGAAACAATCCTTTGAGCAACCTCCAAAACTTGGTGCGTGTGCTCTTCTGTCGCGTCGACACGGTCGTGCGCTGCACGAAGTAGTCTCGTTCCAATCTGACCTGCTCCTTGGCTGTGTCGCCACTGGCGACGCCTGAGCTCCACGGAGCACGTCTAGTGAAGGTGGGCAGATAGTAGGAAGTCGGATACTGATTAGGAGCTGCGGATACCATCCAAGGTGCGTTAAAGCTCCTTGGTGGACCACCAAACCCGGGATAGAACCCGCTCCGGGTCTCATCCGACCACGTATGCTCGCGTTGGGACATGAACTAAGAGTTTGAACCCTGACCGACGGGACAGAGAGGGGTTTTAGTAGCACGTAGCACGCACACTATGCCACCAGGTTGATAAATTGAGGGCTCCAGAAGGTGCGGGCAGAAAGCGATCGTGGTGACCACGAGGACGAGGCACGATGTTGTCATCACACCCTGCCAGCCGCCTTCAGTTCGAAGTGTGGTGCAATAGCGTCTAGGCCGTCAAATACTGAACCAGACCGTCACGAAAAAATCCAGTTTTGGATTCTTCTTCGAGCCTGTGGAGCACGGACCAGAAGGTGCTAGAAACGCACCATAAGACTGCAAGGTAAAAACTGTGAGCCTGTCAGTGGGATAAAGGGCGTGGGTTGAGATTCCAACTCGCCTCGAGTAGTAATACAGTACCAGTAACCTAACCGACTCACCGCCATTTTTTTTTGGTCTTCACACGAGCTCCAAACGCCGTGGCTCACTGAATCTCTACCCAACGAGATCTGCGCAGGAGACTCCACATTTCCTCTACTGAGGCCCAGTGTGGGTTGGAACCTGGTTACCTGGAAGTAAACTCGGAGTATCAAGTTAGCGTACTTCCTTCAGCGCACTTTATCTAGGGCCCTGGGCCTGGCACGCGTGCGCAGCCAGATTTCCACCAACTGCACCAACTGTGCCTTGAATATTCCATCTTTCTCCCGAGTCTCGGTCCTCGCGCTTGAACCTGGCGATTCGTTGTCGTCTCATCGCCGGAATTGAACAGAGTGTTGTAATAGTAGGGAGCAGCCTTTCATGGTCATTCAACGCACTTGACTACATCATGCGGACCTCAGCCAAACAATCTTGCCGTACGGGGTGCTTGCCTCCCTTTCAACCCCATCCCTCCCTACCCAAAACCCTACTTCGAATATCCCTGGCCCTTTTGTAGCCAGGTGAGCTTGTTCTTCCCCATTCGTTGGTGCACTCAGAATGAGATGTGGTTTCTGACGACCCAATGTGTGAACCTCCAACGTCCAGACATATTCCGACCCCGTCTCGTTCGAACGTGGAGGCTCCCCGACGACCGACGTGAGCTGCGCAGAGACGCTCACAAGCGCCTTCGATTGTGCTAGCAGACGGACATACGCAACCCCTTCTACGCCAGAAGGATGGACCGCGTTCGACGGTGGCTCGACAGGGACCTGCACAAGAACCCCATCCATACGTGTCGTTGAAGAATGTAGAATCGAGAAACCCACCCTCCACTCCCGAGGTGTCACGTCCCCACAAAAGAAGGGAACGATGCCCTGGAGACGCTTGTCCTCTGTGGTATTGATGACCCACCGGAGAACCCGCCCGTCTGCGCGCGTACGACCACCGGGTGTTTCCGGGGCGTAGCGGATGCCGCTATGGTCTCGCTCTGCGCGTGCGTTGATGATCCGCGCGATTGAGGTGGAGGAGGAGCCGAGGAAAGCAAAATCGATCCATCCGGGGTCCTTATGTGCCCAAGGATTGGCATCGCGTCGTTGACGATCGGGCGACCCAGGTGGGTAGTGTGAGGCGGGGTGCGTGAAGCTGATAAGTTCGAGATAAGCGCCATCGCCTAGGATCTGCGTCGGATATGTGCAGACAGAGTCGACTACTTTAGTAAGGACTGTCACCTTTCAAAGTACTGTCCTACCACGAGCGCGTTCGCTGTGAACCCATCTGCGTGAGTTCCGCCAACGATGACGCTGTAAAGGTTCGAGTCATCTTAGGTAGACATCGTGATGGGGAACGCGAACTTAAAGCCCAGCTCCCTAAATTGCTGCGATACCTGCTCGACCGTGCCGGGCGGGGTAAGATGCACGATGTGGTCTAATGTCTTTGTGGATGGGATGAACATGGTAAACGTCTTTGACTCAGCGAGTCGTAGCAATTTATAATTATCTTGCCAGTGCTTTCTTTCTCCAACCTCACCGTCCTTCCTTTTCAAAGAGAACAAACACATAAACATACAAAGCAAGCTAGTTGGCAATCACAAGTCTAGCCAGGTGACTTGATGGCGAAGACCGATGTAAATTAAAGGATTGCGGCAAGTTTGGTCTATGACGGAATAAGAATATGTAAGGAATGGCATCAATGTTCGAACGTGTGCGTCCAGAAGGGCTACCAGAGTCCAACTTAATATTCGATACATCACCGAAGAGAGACCTTCATGCGAGGTCAGCAAAACCAACTCGTAGTTGGCCGACGTCGAAAACAGAATAGACGTTTCGCAAAAACACGTCACCAAAAATCCAAATGTCTAGTCATGACGAACATTAGAAGGCACCTCGGTCCTGTATGATGACATACCTCCAAGACTACCTGTGCCTGCTATGGCACCGATACAACTGGTCCCAGAAGAGTTGTATGACCCAAGATTGAACGTCTCTGCGGAGAGGGCAAAGGCTTTCCCCCCAATCGTGATGCTAACATTGGGCATTGCATTGCAAGGCACTGGAAAGTCAGAGTGAGCAGCGCAAACATTGGAATGTGCGTGGGGACTTGCTCGTGTAAAACCCACTTCCAACGTTTGTAGCGTTGAGAGCACTGTAGAACTGACCAACAGTTTCAGCGTCCCCGAGGATGAATGTCGTTCCTGTGTCCACTATTGCGGGAACGTTCTTGCTAATCGCTTGGCCATTTCCATTGATAGAGTCTACGTTGATTTGCCAGAATCCCTGAACCCCCCACACGTCAACGTTCGACAAGAGGCAGACAGTATGTATATGGTCTAACCTGTTGGGTAACAGGGGTGTAGCTGAAAGAGCCTGTATATAGGGACGCATCGACACCCCCGATGTACAATTCGGACCCCGATGACGCTAAATTGAATGCAAATACGGGATCAGAGAGTTGTCCTTCAGCAATGAGCGTCTCAATAACTGGACTGGCATGAAACACAGAGATGTTTGCAAATGCCATGCCCATTAAGCCATCCGGAGCGAAATTGGCGATCTCGAAACCTGTGGAATATTGCG
>JBBPLC010000534.1:0-17116 GCA_038089535.1 Hemileccinum rubropunctum
GTTCCTCGTCCACGAATTGAGCTGGCTGTGAACAAGACCCCGACGCAGTGGTAACCATACACAGATACAGGGTAGAAGACATAGCGATCCACTTCCACCGGGCCCTCGTCAGTCTTGCGTTTCTTTGTGTGTGTCCCTTCATCGCCGCCATCCACTTCGGAGTAGGACCTCTTTGACGATGTGGATGAAGACATCGTCCATTGTTTAAGGAGAGCAGCTTCCATTGGGAACGTCGTCCACCTGAATGAGTATCCCTTTCTCTTCGTCTTCGTCTTCGTCTTCTGCTTCCCCTTCCTCTTCCCATCCGTCTGTTTCTCCTTCCCTTTCGTATCCGTAGAGGACCCATCTGGCTCCCCACCGCCAAATTCCCCATTCGGGTAAATGCAGTCGTACTGATCCGCGTCTTCGAAAGCCTGCTGAATGGCACTCTTCGCACCATTAGAATTTCGATGCAGTGGGATCTTGCCATCCCCGTTACGGGTGGTGGTCTCTTCGAGGACTTGAACGACATTGCATTCGACCAGCCTGCGTAGGATTTCTGTTGCTAACTCGGTTGAGACGATGTGGCCAAATACGTGATCGGCGAGATCATGCATCAGGTACCGTGCCCTTGCTAGCTCGTGCGCAACCGCTTCGTCCACTGGTGTGCGCGTATGTGTCTGGCTAGGGTGTCGATTCGCAGCAGTCTTTTTCAGAGGGGATGGATTGCTCGTCGTGCGCACAGGCACTACCACCTTGCTATCTTCGCTATATTTGCAACCGGTCATGTTTCGCTGGACATGGAGCAAGGTGAGATATATCGAGTACAGCAAAGGACCGGAACATACAATTTTCACAATTCGAGTGTACTTTTTCGCGTCTGATTGTGAGCCGATGGCAGTATCAGGGGTTGTCAATGTCGTAGTGGCCATCGCGGAAAGTAGGAGAAAACAGAATGAGAATGGTGAGTGATTTGTAGTGTGGTTTAAAAAGATATGTCTTACTGTCAGAAGGCCAGACCTTTCCCGAGTCTTATACCGCGTTATGGACGCGTGGACTGGTTGTCCTTGATAGGCAAACAATGATGTCCACCGCAGTGGGTTCGTGGTCACTGGCATGATGCTGTGACAGAACGCGTCACAACCAATTTACTTAGTACATACACTTCTAACCACAGTCGTCAATAGCTATACGTTTTGGCAGTCGAATTCAACGAGATTTTCCATGTGTAAAGCAGTCTGAAGACTGAGCACCTTCGATATCAGAGGTTACTCATTGATAGTGAACGCGGTGCGTTTTCTCACAGAGGGTCTACGTCAGTAAGTCACTGCCAGACTGGCATGCTTGCTCAAGCCGTCTCCGCAGTCAACCAAATTAAAGTATGTCCTCAGTGGGCCCTTTTCTTTGATAACTACCACCGCATCTCAAGCCGCAGTGCACAATGCACATTCTGGACAAGTAGCACAACGAAGGCGAGATGATGGAGCTATCCCCAGAGGATCGCACTGAATCTGATGCACCCCCTTCGTACGAGACCATTGCGGCAGTTCATAGCGGAGAGCCATGTCACGGAACTGCGCACTTGATGAAAAGTCGCTATGGGAGTCTCCCTTTCCTACTACCCCGCAGTAGTGGTGTATCACAAGCACCTCTCGTCCAGTCAGGTGGGTATCATAGTCCAATCCATCATCGTGGTAATTTGGTGGCTTGCGCTCATTAACCTCTTCGCGGACCTCCAAGCAATTCCGCCAAACCGTCTCCGCTCATCAGCGACCTCATAGTCACCACGAGTCATCCAATTTTCTCAACGGCTGTGCCGATGCATGTCGGACCCACGGTCTGGATCTTTCCGCCGTCTTGCAGGAATTGAACATCATTCCGATTCATTCGGTGATCTACTGGGGAGATCTTGAACCGCCGCGAAATCACCCCATCGGAGCTAGCGGATTCACTTGTTTCACTGGTCGCTCAGATACAGATCAGCCTCTGGGAGAAATTTATGCGGGCTTCTGCTCGCACCATCATCGATTTTATCGCACGAGGTAGGATACTCCATCGGATCCGCGGTACCAGTGCCGGCCTAAGCTGTCGGCGTTTCCCTAACCGTTGAACTTCATCCCATCGAGATGCCTAACTTGCCTTCCCACATCTTAGCGGGATTTGATGTCCTGATGAGCTGCTAGCGTGGAAGCTCGGCTTTGGGATAAGGAGTGTTCGATTGGCGCAATTTTCGAGCTGGTAAGCTGTCGTCATGCCCTGAGGCACTACTGCCTGCGGCCTGAGTGGTGGTACTGGGTCGGTGTTCAATGCTGAATGCTGACTTAGCGCCACTACTGTACCATTCCTGTCGTCTTCAACGCCAACTCCGAGTTCACGACTGGTACACTCCGTTGGAATGAACAGGACAGAAAAGAACCCCCTAGACGACCCGTGCAGCCAAGTATGGTGTTCGATCAACCTGCAGACCTGCAGGTGAGTGCACGAAGTAGGAAATATAATTGAGAAGACAGGTGACACAACATAGGACTTATTAAACGCGGAATAAGAAATAATCTGGTAGTGTCACTCTCACGTCGCAAGGTGGACAGCAAGTAGTCAGAGTCTCTCAGGGTACATCCACGATCGCGTGGCGATAATGCGGATCTTATTGGCACAAAAGATGATTGTGCGACACCCAATCAAAATCAAACGTGACACTCACCTCATCTGCCAGTGCGGACGCTCGAGAGAGCCGGAAAAAGACTCAGAGTCAACCATCCGGCGATTCCAATCCGATACCTCTGACATCATTGGTCGCCCACTTAGAGGATCAACGTTAACACCAATCTTGCATAATAATGATCAACTGCCTGGCAATAGTGGCATGGCACTCGTTCTCTCAAGTCATGGATCTCCTTAAGTGCAGAACCATATCTCTGATGTCTTTCTGTATGGCCAAAGGTTAGTGCGAATCGGTTTGTAGCACGAGTTTTCCACGAGGACTTAGGGTGCGTTGTCTTCCTCCGCGCTTCTCGTACCACAAGTTTCCTACCGGGTTTGACAAACTTGCATCCTAGAACTACCGAGATACGATTGTCGAAAATGGACCACTATGGGGATAAATTCTCTCGGAGCGCGTATATTTTGTGGGTTTCTCGTTCACTGCCAGTACAATAATACATAGATACAGGGATACCAAGTACTTGAGTACCATGAGTGGTTTACCTCTACTGAGTAATCACCTTTCGCTCATAACCTTTATCGTCATTGTTTCAAGTTGGTGTTTCAAGTAACCAGGTACTGTTTTTCCGAGAGTTGGCTGGCTTCGATCACGCTCCGGAACTTATATGCGGGACAAGCAAAGAATCTAGGGTACATACCAGATAGTCCCGACGGCGTTCCCATCTTCCTTTGGATCATCTGCACAAGGGATCATCCGCGCTGTTTGACACCTTTTTTTGTGGCACAGGTGTCCGAGTCATCTTTCTTCAAGTTTATCTGCTCTGTGAGTTGGAAATGACAGGATGATCTCTGACACTGTTTGATTACAGGTATGTCAGTACGTTCAGTGCTTCACGAGGTCTTGCGTAGACAAAACACTTCTTTTTACATCCCACCCGTTGAATTGGTTTGGCTATGATACCCGGGTTGAAACATTGGCCCTCCGTAGAATCTCCACCAATCTCCGCCTTGTATTTATCTGAGACTGAATGGCCGCTTCTTCTCTGACCTCCAGGCATAACCCCAATTCTTCTTTACCCTTACGAGGATACGTTAGAAGTCCCCTCTCTCGCTGTCACTAAAATTCTCCTTGTAGGTTTCTGCACCGCGATGATCGCAACCGAAGTTGCCCAAGGACTCCAAGGAGAAGTGATACTACCGCTGACACCTTTACTACCCCCGTGCCGCTCCCCGCACAGTTCTCGACCATTGGGTGACATGGGTGCAACGCCTCATGCGCTCGAGCTGGCCTGGAAAGGTGTATTGAAGACTCTTGAAACTCGTGCACGTTAGATCGTGATTTTTAGGGAGGAAGCGTACGCTTCTTTTTCACTTTTAAGTTGTATGACATGTGGCGGCATACTCACTGTTTGTTATCATTCCACCCGTTTTGTATGGACAGGTAGAGGCTGGTTTATTTTGGTTGTCGTACACGTGATCATTGAATTGCGGTGCGACTGAAACAACTTGAAGGAAGCATTGACTCGGAGGTGGAAATATCAAAGATTATATTGCAGTGCACTCTGAAAGGTGTCATCTCTCGGGGATTTTCCATCCGCGGTGCTTGACGTATTGACTGATAGGTTGGCCCACGGACAATATACAGCTTGCACACGCACTGTACAACTACAAGACACAGCTACGTGTACCTACCCACGTGCGGTACATCTCGGTGCTAAATACACACAAGGCTCTTCTATCTCTTTGGCACTCCTCTTCCATCGATCTCACGACACCCGTCGCCTACATTAATCACGTACCCTTGGGGATCACTCGTTCGCAGTCGGTCCACGCCGACAAGGAGGCATCCAGCGCTGTGAAGGTACGGCATTTAAAAGACTGTGGACCAGGATTTTCCGCGGTGGACGGAATGGTTGAGAGACATTCGATCCATTCGAAGCAACTTGGAGGGTGAATGGAATGCAAGACTTGTGCAATTCACCGTACGTCTCAGATTCATCCCCTGAGATTCTATCTACTTTCCTCTGTTTCTTTTTCACTTCCTCTTTCGCCTCTTTATTCGAGCAGCATTTCTTTTGTTATAGTTGGAATGCTCGAGCGCTCATGACCCGCACATGCAATACAATAACCAGTGTTCTGTTCTTCCGTGTTGGCAAGGTTGGACATTCATTTCCTCTACGGGGGCACGATGAAGGCACCTTGCACGTCCTTTCCCATGCTTTCCCCCTTGCAACTACTTACATCATCCCTGGGACCATTTTTCAAACCGCGCAGTATTACCGCACGGGAGATCTCCTGCAAATGGGAAGACACAGGGTCTGGCCGCGAAGGATTGGGAATTGAACCTAAAAGGTAGCGAGTTCTCCGGTGGCGTCATGGCACGACGCTAGGACTAAATGAAGCCACGCAGCCACAACACTTGCGGAGACAATGATATCCATTCCCAGGGTTAAACTTGGAGATCATTGTGAGAATCCGCGACCTTCGGGGGACGCTGGATCTTGTTATTTCAAGCAAGGCTAATCATTAATCATGGTCGACTGATTTAGGGTATTGTAATGTCGTGCATGCCGTGGAAAACAAACATACTAGTAGGGGCAAGGAGGATTCCTCGGTGTTGTACATTCCAGCAGTCCCGCTGAGTATTAAACAGTGAGTTTCGTGTTCTCGAAATTCTGAGTGGTTGTCAAATACTTCCGCCAGTACTTCTTCGTATCTTCGCAAGATATGAGGACATTTCATCCGCGGACTCACGCCCTTAGACCCCACCGTGAGTCCTCGAGCCTGGGCCTACCTCTGATGAGACTACAACGGCCATCGTGGATGCGAAAGAGAATTCGGATTCCTCGACTGACTCGGAGCGATCCCACATGATATAACCTTTCAGCAAGGCCGTCAGGCAACGAGGTTCGAGCCATTGTTGCTATGGATGCTACTTATGCGGCGTTCGTGGAGGAAGCGATTCAATAAAATACTATTTGAATTAGGGGACATTGTACAAATCGATGTAACGGAAATTGATGGAGCTATCTGAGAGGTCGGTGATACTGACTTTGTCCCTAGGCAACGCTTCGTCCGCATGTTAAAGCCTTCTATAGTCCGTCTCGCTATTGTATTTTGTATGGAAACGACTGAGCTAAATGGAGTGAGGATGGACGCCAAAGGTTTTCGTCACCAATACGCGACTAGTTGGCAATGTACCTTACTTGTCGACGAATACTACACAATAGGGTACTGCTTCTTGTATACATTCGTTGAAGTGGATACTAGCATATCGTGTCGGCAAGTTCCGATTGCAGTTCGCTTTGCAAGGAAGAGAGTTGCATATATTATCATGATGTGAGTTACAAAAAAAGTAAAAGGCAATAACACAAGCGATAACAGCTTCGAACTTTCGATGATTGAATCTGCCTATTGAAGGTAAGCAGACTCGGGAATTATTGACAACTTGAATACGAGTGTGACCGGGCTTCCTTCAGGGCCTCATGTTGCTTCCATATCGTCGGTCCCACGATATGGAGGCCCGTCGGCGCATGTTGGAGAAGCAATCCACGGCTAATTACACGCAAAGATTAGAGAATGGATTCCGAGTCGAAGCGATCATAGACGTCACTGAGAGTCCCGAGGGAAATCCCGCGTGGCTGTGACCCTCGAATTCCCAGCATAATCTTTGAAACCCGTATGTCGTGATAACATATACTTACTATGACCATGGCCAGGGACTACTACTGATAATATCCACAGGCATACATCGTCCCTCGTCTTGATATCGGAATCAATCCCACACCACTCTGTGACTGGTGAGCCACGACTCGGAAGTCCGAAGTTTGATAATGCCGCTGTAGCTTCATCGTCATGAAACGGGGTACGTACAATTCGCCGTCTGGGTTCTCCTTCGTCTGAGCGTGGTGTTCTACTATTGGTCAGATGCTCAAAGTGCAGTCCAAACTCACTTTCTTTTTTTCATGTTCGTTCTAGCGCCGCAAGGGTGGTACCTTGTTTTTGTCCCGTTCATTTCATTTTATGGAGACTGAGCAAAGAGGAAGCTGCACGTTTCAAAGGCCACGGTGAGTGCGCGTGCTGATCGGGTCGTCACAGGGGATGTATGTCGTATTCTTCCCATTAGAATGTGCCCCTGGAGAGGGGCAACTCGGTCAACGGGAGAACTCACCAGACATACGTATTTGCATCATAATATACATGGAGTCCCACACCGTTCTGCATCACATAAAAGGGCCCATATGAGGCTGTCGTCGAACCCCAACCTTCGCTTCGAGTTACGGTCAGCAAGTGTTAAACCATGCGTTCTGGGTTGTTCACCGAGAGTCTCACCATCCTCGCGGCTGCACATTGTGCATTATCCGCAACCTACACTCTCTCGAGTAGCTTAACAGGTCAAGATTTCGTCGACGCGTTCACTTGGGCGTCGAATCCCGACCCGAATTGGGGACGTGTGTATGTATGCAGTTTTCGCTGCCATTCATATTCTCTGATGCTCGGCGCCATAGGAACTATGTCAATTTCGCGACAGCACAAGCCGACAATCTCGTCTCCGTCGATGGGAATCAAGTTATATTGCGCGCGGATAGTACCACCGTGCTCAATTCAACGGGACCGGGGCGGAATTCATTCGATCTGGTGTCCAATAACGAGTATACCACTCACGTTGCCATGTATGTGTCATTACCTGCATTGTTGGGCTAATCTCAAGGCTTCACAGTTTTGACATTGCTCATATGCCCGAAGGTTGTGGTACTTGGCCAGCTGTTTGTAAGTTGCCTACCCATCGTCTCTTGGGGATGTGACTTGGAGCTTACACAACGACTATGTAGGGTTAGTTAGATTACCATCTTTCAGCGTTAGTGTAACTCACTCAGTGTAACAAATTGATCCTTTAGGGTATGTCATCTCCCAATAACCTAGTAAGAATTTGGTTAACAGTTGATTTCTTAGGAACTTGGCTCGGACTGGCCCAATGGGGTACGAGTTTTTTTGAATCCTATAGTTTGCGCGCTGATATGTATTGCGATAGGGGGAAATCGATATCCTAGAGGGTGTCAACAATCAGTCCCCTGATACTATCACTTTACACACTGGCGCAAGTTAGTCCTATCTTCCCGAAAGTATCTATTACGTTAATTGGCTGATTATCTACCCTAGATTGCACAATGCCCGCGAGTCGGACGATGAGCGGGTGATTAAAGATTCTTTGGTATGTTCATCAGGGACGTGCTGACCATCACGGTAGGACGAGCCAAGGAACCAATTGCAATGTGTATGAAACGGACGGTGCCTCTTGCGGTGTCACAATCAATACAGCCAATAGTTATGGTCCATCGTTTAATGCGGCCGGCGGAGGATGGTAGGTCCTATTCGTCTACGTATCACATCGCCATGGCACCCGTGACACCGACTTACGGATGTCGTATAATGTTAGGTATGCAATCGAACGCACGCCCTCGTATATCAATGTCTTTTTTTGGTCGCGACAGAGTACGTCCGTTCCGAGCGACGTCTCGAAACCTGGTCAAACGATCGATACGGGAAACTGGGTATGGACTGAATGTTTGCGGCGGGAGCGGATCACATCCTGAAACCTTTCTTTTTCCTTCTTGATGTAACAGGGAACTCCTACGGCATACTTTCCAAGCAGCGTTGATTGTGATTTTTCAACTCATCTCAGTGCGTTCAATATCGTGATCGACCTCGACTTTTGTACGTGTATTTCTTCGGCCGAGTACAGTGCATTGACGTTTTTTATTGTCCCTCTTTTCCTACAGGTGGCGCGTGGGCTGGAAATGCTCAAGTCTACAGTGTGTCTGGTTGTCCGTCGACCTGTGCGGGTCAGTTATAGTTCACGTGTCTAATCTCATGATACTGATCTCACCCAAGATTACGTCGATTCCAACCCTTCGGCATTCACAAATGCGTATTTCACTTTCAACGCATTGACTATTTATGAGTAGAGACGGAGAGGCGTGTTGAAAAACAGGAATGGGTAGCATGATCTATTTATCTGGTCAACAGAGCTTAAGGCTACGGTATAGAGATGAGTTGCTAGAATATTCGTTTTGAAATTCCTGGACGTGTTTATCGATTGACTCGTATATGGTACTAGGAAAACGTTTTCACGATGCACGACGTTTGAGCATAGGACTAGTCCTGTGTCAGTTTTTTGCAACTCTTGACAGCAACCTGAGTCATATTGATTGGTTGTGACGGTTGCGTCTGCGGAGGGTTCCTTGCCATCCCAGGCGAGGAGTGTCAAATACAGAAGTGAGCGAAGAGATACGTGCGGATAACACCACCGAGACAGATTTTCTTTCGCCTCCCTTTCCTCGTCCATGTCCCTGTCTGCGTCTGACTCGGAGTCCGCATCCGAGTTTCCCAATTATTCAGAAAACTATTGCGTTCGCGTTTTATGTGTGAGGTGGGATATAGAAGGGGGTGGATGAATCCACGCTGTGGGGAGGGACGAGTGTAAGTAGTCGGGATACAGAAACATTTCTGGGACTATTGGGACCCATGGATGATCCACGGTTGTCCAAGCATCAAAGGGGCATGAGCCGCTTAATTAATCGCAAGTATTTGCACTTTGCCCAGGTAGATAACCCTTTTCTGACTCGCTTTTCGGCTGATACAGGGTCGAAGTTCCGTTAGCCCTGGTGAGAATATCCCCAATTACTGATCTAAAACTGGACGCGCGATCATGTACGAGCATATTGTCTTCCAAGATGGTCCATGAATAATTATTGTTCCCCGGGGATGATCCTGGTGGATCTACTTACTATGGAACACCTGCCATGCTTTCACACGATTGCACAACTCGACAACATCAGCGAAGGAAAACTGTCTTTGAAAACAAGGGGATTTACGCGGGTATTGATCTCGACCATATTTCAGGGTACCAACACCTGAAGGTGTGGTACAAAAAAAGCCATGATGCAATAATTTAGTGTCAAACGAGAGGCGGTAGGCCCTCAAGCGCGGACCAGAGTTTGTTGGACTGGAAAGTGAATTCTACGGTATCCACGGGAGAAGCTGTCACACGGACCGCCATTACTTCTTGTGCATCGCTTTTAGCGTTAGAGCTTCTTCTGGCTGAGAGCCAACCCGCGTCCGAGGGTTTAAGAATAAGTGGGTGAAAAAAAAACGCACCTAACGCCTGGTTAGATGGAGAGAGGACCGCCTCCCCGGGAGGAATGGAAATACTCGATGGGTTTGCTCTTTAGAGCAGAGCGTGACCGGGCTGTGGTATGTACAAATCCAGCAGGCTGGTGTGAATCAAAGCAGTGGTTGTTGGTTGAAACTGAAGAATAAACTCGAAGTCTAGGGGCCACGTGGGTTATCCAAATTAGGATCGGTACAGCGGCCGCACCAAGCAGGTTCAAAGCAACGACGGTCGGTCGACTTCCCATATCCACTCGATCCGTGCCCTCCTCCTCGTCCTTAGTTGTCCTCGATTGAGATTGACGTCGTGCTATCCTTTGCTTCCTCTTCCTTCCACATCATTTAACTGCTCATGTCCCTCAACGTCCTTCCATACGATCTTTTGTTCAACATCGCGCAATATCTTGCCATCGACGATATCCACAATCTCCAAACGGTGAGCACCACAACCCGCTAGTACACCGTCTTCTCCGCCTACATTATTCACTCGTATCGTTTTTGGATCGCAGACTTGCAAATCTCTTCGGGCGTTTACTCTAACTCGACCTGTCTACCGTGCGCTTGCACATGGTTTACTCGCGCGTTCTCGCCCCTTGCCTCTTCCGGCCTTCCAACGTCTCTCGGACCTCTCCACTCAAAATCTTATCAAGGCAGTTGACAGAGCCCATAATTTTGAAAGGGCTTGGAGGGTCCGTGCCCCTCGTCCCGCAAGGTCCCAGCTTTCTTTGTCTGCTTTCTCATCCACCTCATCCGATACACCCGGCAAATGGTACATAAAGATATCCGCGCCACCAAACGAGGAGATTGATTGGCTATCACCGATCACGTCTTCTTACACTCTTTGTGCGACTAAGAGCGGCCGGGTAATTTGCTGGGACGTTGCACGCGACGTCTGTCTCGCAGAATGGGACCCGCGGACGCTATCTCTGCAATGCGACAGCAGTGAGCGCGTTTCCAAAGACAACCACAAGACGGATCGACGTAAGTCAAAGGAAGACAGCGACGATAACGACGATGACAATCAGGGAGGCATGGATGCCGAAAAGAAATGGGAATTATGGAAATGCCGCGTCGAATTCGACGAACGCGCAGTTTACTTTACGATGGCAAGAGTTCTGGAGGGCTCGTAAGTGTATCGAGGCATACTACTCATCCAGTGTTCTGATCCGATCAACAGGTACGATGACAACCGAGTAATGGAGTTTGTTCTAATGAAACTCGCGTTCCCGCCCGAAGCACGAGACTATCCCTCACCGTCGTCCCAAGTTTTATCATTCTCTCAGGAATCTCACTGTTGCTCTCCTTCTAAGAGTCCCGCAAACTCTCCCCCACCTTCATCCTTGGCATCGTCTCCGCAAGACTCGACTCTTCACATATCAAGTACAACCGCAGATCCTGCCTATCCTACACGCTCGCCCTTGTCTACGCGAACCACATCTCCACTCCCTGATTGCACAGAGTGTTACCGGGAGACGCCAACGCATGCCATTTGTCCTTGCGTAGCCTCCTCTGCTTATCAAACTTGTCACGAGGGTCGTTCTGCGGGTGGTGGAAGTTCGTTGCGCGCAGAATTTCTTTTCGAATCATCGTCCCAACCTACGCTCGAACCTAAACCCGTCTTCTTCCCACTAACATCTTTCCATACAACAGGTGTGGTTATGAACGTTTTTCTGTTGGACCCACCGCGTCGCCTCTTAAGCGCATTTGTATGGGTGGCAAGTAGTAACACCATCGGTGAGAAACTGAGAGAACGTGACTCTAGTCCATATACTGATCGCATTTTAGGCTTGTATGTTTTGCTAGATTGGGCTACAGATGAATACGTTTTCGTGGATACTGGTGTCGGCTGTGTAAGTGCCACGTGTTCATTGTCTTTATACGCGACGGTTTATCCGTTCAAATATGTCTATAGAGGTATATCTGACATGCAAAACGTTTCTCTAGCTTATCTCTTCGAATTGGTCTTGCATCTTACACGAGGACCAAATAGTCATCCACTCAGAAGAAGCAGACGCTGCCTACCAACACTTTTATCCCCTCAGCATTCTCCGCAACTTTATCAAACCCCGCAAACCCAGCCTTCTCGCGAGTCGCATCCATAACCGTGATTATGAACCAACGAATCACGACCAACCGCACAGTTTTTGTCGCGAAGACCTGCCTGTTATTTCAACTCGACTATCGCCAGTGAGATCGATATCGAAAAAGTTTGTCTTCCCAAGTGTTCAACCCAATTCTGTTGGGCCTGCCCCTCCTGGCGTCACCACCAATCATAGCGTAGAGGACGATGGGGAGACCCCTGGTGATATTAGTAGTCCATTTCCAGCTGTGGAGGAACACCCCCTTGCCGGACCGTCGACTGCCACTGTACCTACGGGGAAGTCTGAAGAGGTCGACGAGGAAGAGCCATCCCCCGATGACAGCTTGGAATGCGGGACGGATGATGATGATAGGTGGTCACAGGAAGCCGTGGCAGAAAGCTCGAGATCCAAAGGGAAGGGAAGAGCTGACAGCAAAAGTACCGTTGACGAATATGAACCGGGCCCATCGTTGAAAAGAATAAAAGGCAAGGGTAAGATGCGGGAAGTGGACACCGAACAAGAACCAAATGGCGAGGCAACTCAAGTCCGATCTTCGTCGGCGCCCCATCAAAGTTCACCCGGTACTAGTCATTCGTCTTCGAGCATCTCGACGACAGTGCAACCCCTCTTGGTGTCACATACCACTCCATCATTATCATCGACATCATCATCGGCCCCAAACCCGTATCCATTCCCGCCTTGGTATCCAGAATCGGCTCATTTCGTTCGACAGTGGTGGCCTACACTACCGGGCGTTCCTCGACTCAGTTGTACAGTCGTTCTCCTCGCCGCCCACGATCCCGATACCCATCGCACACGATTTGTACTTGCGCAACACTATTTCCGTGTCCCTATCATCTACGAGCCATCGACGTCAAATTCCCCTACATGCGACGCTCACTCTAGCGGAGGAGATGATGAGATGCTCCACCTGTGGTACGTCTCTACACCCTTTGAAGTCGTATGTGTGCTCGATGGTGCGGGGGACAACGATGACGATGAAGAAGCGGGTGACCGACCACGGCCCCTTGTCGCTGTCGATTTTGGACACGCTGTCTGGATCGAATATGCTGCTGAACCGGGAGGTGTCTATGGTGTGGATGCATCACGACTCGTAGACATCGAGAGTGAAGATGACGGAGATGACGAAGACGATGCGCACTTTGCAAGCATATCGGATGATGGGAGCGGGTCTGCGTCGGCTTCAGCTTCAGCATCGAATGGCACGAGGCGTCACCACGATTTGCCTGGACCGAATCCATATGATGGAGATGGTACGATATACGACCCAAGGCGACACCGCGTGCCAAAGTGTCTCCGTTTCGTCACATTTCCGCCTGTCTTTACCGCAGTGGATCGGAAGCGGGAAAGGGGACGCATATGGCGCGAGGAAGCGGTCGTGCGCACGCTCGAGATTCCAGAGGAACTCGATTTGGACGGGGTGGAGACAATCAATATTGACCAAAGTCAAGGGGCTGTGATTTTGTCAGTCAAGGAAGGCAAGATTTTCATTCTGAGGTATGAATGAACGATAGGGATCATGATGGGTGTGGTGTAACATACGGCGTAGCAAGCGGATTCTTTAGAATCTTGGCCTGTACATGTTCGAGTAATAACACTACTAGTACCGGTAGTATTTCTAGTAGACACACAGCAAGTTGCGGACTGGCAGACTGCAGCTGTCATAATGGGTTCTTCCATGGGCTAGAAAGTCCAATATCACCGATCCCAAAGTCGATGATGGAGCGGAACTTGTATCATATGCCGGTGATGACGAGTCACAACCCTTGAGGTTGTTACGTGTTCGCCGTCTTCACGCAGTATCCAACTATACGATTCATCGTGACGAGTGAATCTTATTGTGATGAACCAAGATGCAGAAGCACGCCTGGCAGGTCCTTGTTGCCTCAATGCCTCCGAGTCGCGCACACACGTTAGCCTGATCGTGGTCACGGTACGGCACAGCTGCACTGGGCATCATGGCATGATCCCAATCCGTGGAAATGATGCAGGCGTGTGGCTTAGCTAATGCGTCCGCCTGCCTGAAGCCTCGCAGCGTCCAGCGTCTGAAGGGGTGAGCTTGCCGCTTCTCCTTCCTCTTCATCATCTACCTTTACTGTTGTCGGATCGTGTTCAACAGAACGCCTGGCTACCAAGGTAAAATAATCTTTCGTTTTTGAAACGGTCCCACCGACTTCTTCTGAACGGTTCGCAGCATTCATCCTCGACGACTCTATACGCTTCGAGTCTTCTCAGCTTCCTACCCGGATATCCACTCGTCGTTCACTTGTCCCTCTCGTTGAACGTGCATCCACCTTTGCTCGCTACCTCTTAAACTAGGCATCCACATCCAGTCTTCACCATGTTCGGCCTTTGGGGCAGTGGGTCCTCGACCCCGAAACGAAACAGCACCCTCAAAGCCGCAGCACCTCTCACCCCCAAACTCACGACCACCACTTCCCCCGAATATCCACCTCCACTGCCACAGCATGACACTCAATGGGAGCACGTCAAAGGCGGGTCGCCTTCGTCGCTCGACATCGAAGATGACACTACCTATGAGCGCGTCGGATATAGCCAGGTGGACAACCTGCGCGGATCGCCGCCCGGCCGAGCGTCTCTTCAATCGCAGCAAGAGATAGAGCAATTGCGCCAACAGGTCGAGGCGGCGCTTGCTGCACAGCACAAGGCAGAGAGCGACTGTCAGAAGTGGGAACGAAAGGTGGTGGAAATGCGTGCCAGTCGCCGCTCAGAACGGGAACGGGAAAAGGACGGACCGTCTGCCAAGGGTCGTCGCGAGCGGGAACGGGACAAGGAGAGAGATCCCGACCCGTCCGTAGTTGCCATTGCGGACGCACTCAAAGCAGAGAAGGAGGCACTAAACAATATGCTTCAGCAGCAGATGGAGGAGCTGGACGCAGCGCGGGAGGAAATGAAACAGGAGCGCTTGCGATTGAAGTCCGATTTAGAACGGCTACAGGGAGAGTTGGATGCTGCTCGTGCGGTGCACAAGGAGGAAGTGGAGAGGTTGAAAGTGAACTCACAGGAGCACGCTCAACGGGTTGAATACCTGGCGGCTGACTGCGATCGCATACGGAAGGAACGAGATTCCGTCAGTGGGAAACTTAATGCCGAAATCGTGCGGTTGAAGGTGACGAACGCAAAGGAGGCCGAACTGACTAAAAAAGCGCTCGAGGGGGTTAACCGTGATCGAACGCAGGCATATTCAGAACTAACGAAAACCAGAAAATCGCTCGATTTATACGCTGCCAAGCTGGACCATACCGTTCACGAGACTGAAGCCCTTCGCCGTGAACTCTCCAATAAAAAGGACTGGCAACGGAGAATTGCTGAGCTTGAGCATCATCTGAAGATGCAAGACAAGGAACTTGGCAATGCACGACATGAATCGTCGACGTTGAAGAAGGAGTTCAATAAGCTCGAGACCCTCCTAGAGGACCGCACCTCGGAGCTCAAAGGCGCGCAAAGTTTCCTCACAACCGCTGATGCGTTTTCTGGCGCCGAGGTCACCACTACCCTCCAGAGGCTTAATTCAGAAGTGCTCCAAAGCACTGCATTCATGGCGGAGTCCATGGTTGAACAGTTCTTCACTGAGATGACGCCGCAGACGTCCAAGACGGATGAACAGCTAGCAGCTTGCAAACGAGCATCGGCTGCGATTGGAAATGTCATAGTCCATTTCCTCGGCACGAAAAAGCATAAGGACGACCCTATTTTGATCCAGATCGCATTCCAGGCGTGTCTGACATATCATCTGCGTTGGATTGCATGCGCCTGGATTATCGGCGGAGACGAGGACCATAACCGGTTCATCAGCGCAATCTACCAGAGCGTGCATGAAAAAGGTCAGTGTCGCTTCTCAAGAATGCGTGCCACCCGACGGAAGTACTCATACATGACCAGAGGCACAAGCCATCGCTGGCCGCTGGCGCGCCCTCACGCGTGCACATGTCCCATTGACGTCATTCAACGACTCGCAGCTCGCGTCTCAAATCGCGACCAAAATGATCTCTGGCTTTGGTGATATTCTCCTCGCTGCTGGATGCACTGCACCGAAATCGAACATTAGCTCGGCCTTCTCTTCCAAATTCGCCGAAAAACTTGCCATCTTGGTCTCTCTGGCCATGCGTGTGAACAAGATCGTTGGTGAAGATGTTACCTCTGGCGATCTCGAGGTGTTGGCAATCGAGCCAGGGGATGAATTTGATGTGACGATGATGGAGGATTCGTACGACGATGGAGGGTCTGCGGAGGGGAAAGGTGACAACGCGCCCAGGGTACTCTGTGCGACAGACTTAGGTCTGAGGAAGAAGACGCGGGTGGGAATGACGGGGGAGAGGCAGTGGGAAACGAAGGTCCTGCTCAAACCCAAGGTCGCGCTCGAATCGATCGTCGAGATCATGGACGAGTGAGCAACATGGATTGATGGCTCAAGAATCTCGGATTATGTATGCCCTTCGTGTGACTCTGTGCTGATGCTTTGTACTGTTTCGTGTTATATTGTAGGATGGTCGTTTGTAGCAGTCTTTCCATCGTTTGCCGAGTGTCTGCAAGACGCAATGACTCACGGTGTTTCTTAAGGAATACTATTAACCCGGAACTGTATGGATGGGGATGTAATGCAGGAAACTTGCCAGTCGACCAGGTTTGCCCGTAGGGCCGTAGAATTGTAACTACACATTCTGAAATCGGTCGCGTGTGCGGGGACTGGCCTTACCCCGTCACTGTCTCTTCCTCTCCTGTCTCCTACCTCTCACTGACGACGGTAGTAGCGCACCGTATCCCGCACCCCCATTTGCGCTCCCGCTGAGCGCACTCTTAGCGTTCACAGTCAAGCGCCCAACCGGGTCTTCCCCCACACCCTGGGTGCACCGTATCTGCAGGTGCACCTCCGCCCGCTGACGCACCTCGCGTATTTTCACCACATGTCGTGGCCATGTTTGACGCATTCGCGCTTGTCATGCCGGCCTTCACAAGGACTAGTGAGTTTACCCATGCAGTTGTGCCTTCGGCACAATCATGCTATTTCTTGTTACTATTATTTAATTTGCATTGTTGTGCCTTCGGCACAATCATTCTAATTTTCTTCACATTGTGTGTGGTCAGTAAGGTTGTCAGTAGGGTGATCAGTAGTATTGTCAGTCAGGTGTCAGTCAGGTTTTAGTTAGCAATACACTATATGTCAGTCAGGATATCAGTTATAG
>JBBPLC010000535.1:0-17092 GCA_038089535.1 Hemileccinum rubropunctum
TACCTCTCATCTCGCCCCTCTTAAACAATGTCTACATCTAGATCCAGACTCACCTTCCTGCAAGCCCGCTCACAGGCTAGTCAAGGCTCTTGACAAGGGTTTTGTCAAACTCGACAAACACATTCAAGATAACGACTGGATGAGCGTGGTTAGACACGTCGCTGGTGCATCAAAAGAGTTCCCGGGGGACGGTTTCGCATCCACGTTTGAAGATGCACTAGAGAAATACGGTTCACCAGAGCTTTTTAGTTCCTCCTCTTCTATACCCATCCCTGACGTGCGACTCTCGAGTCCACGGCGCGCACACATCCTGCGGTCCATGTGCCGTGCGTATACCAAGTTGAATCTACCAAAAAAAGGCGAGGCATGGTGCGACGCGCTCTTGGCAATGTCGGAGGACGCTCTCAAGGCTGCCACTGAAATGATGTCGGAAGGCAGTGCAGATGTTGACGGATGGGTGGGCAAGGGGGAGGCATTGTTAATTCGTGAACAGTGGGAGGAAGCTGTCAGAGCATTCGAGAGAGCAGTGGAAGGTAGTGGCAGGAGTGACCGCGATGTAAGTCCCTCGTTTTCTCCGAATCGATCGCTTGCTAAAGTGTAGTCATTCAGGTTCTCAGTCGTCTGCAGAAAGCCCAGCGATTGCTAAAGCAGTCGAAACAAAAAGACTACTACAAGGTCTTGGGTGTTGCACGAGATGCGGATGCCAAGACGATCAAGAAAGCCTTGTACGCATTCATTTCTTTCTGTTGACATGAACATGCACACTCATATCGGTATCAGCCGTAAAGCCGCTATGATTGCTCACCCGGACAAAGGTGGTTCAGAGGCAAAGATGGCCGCCGTCAACGAAGCATATGAAGTCCTCAGTAACCCTGGTGAGCCTCGCTATTTAATTGATAAAAACGTGTATAATGATCGCCAAATCCGCAGAACTTCGCCAGCGCTTCGACAACGGCGACGATCCGAATGACCCGAGTTCCCAGGGTGGCAATCCATATGGAGGCTTCCATCCGGGCGGTTTCAGCGGCTTCGGAGGAAGTGGGGAGCACCCGTTCTCGCAGTTTTTCCAAACTGGTGGACAGGGTGGTGGGTTCTCATTCAGGTATGGACACTAGTATCGATGGGCGATATTCGGTGCTGGGTTTGTGTCCATGATGCTAGACCCTCGCCCGACTTCCTCGACGAGACTGAAGAAGACTATGGACTAGAGTGCTATTATCATTGTATCATCATATCCCCCTCGTTTTCTCTGCGTCGTTCATTATGAAGAGAAAGATGCTAGCCGCTAAGCGTGGTTGCTGGTTTGATGCATTAGTGGAAATAAGCTTCAAGAAACAAGGCATCCTTGATCACGTCGTGCCATGCAAGCATTCCATTGGAGTTGTGAGAATGACTATTTTCAATTGTCTTACTGATCATGAGGGACAAGTACTGACGGTAATGATAAAGGATATATAAGTCGAGTACCATTGAATCCCTAACGTCCCCCTTTCTGAACCTGCTGCGGTTGGCTGTACCACGTTGATAACAAGCCTAGACCGAAAATAAACCCGTGTTAGGATAGGCACATCACGGACGCCCGAGCGGGGATGTGAAATTCGGCCATCACCGTATTGATTTGGAAAAGAGCAAGTGAAGCAGAAGCACTTACTGCAGAGAAACACTAATCCAGGCAGATGTGCAGTGGTAGCACTGGGCCGCATTGTCTTTCGTTCGTTGTGGACTGGCCCAAAATAAGATCCTATTTTCACCGCAGCAGGGGTGCAGCGGCGTAAATGAGAGCTATTGATCGGGTATGCTATGGGCGCGTCCTCCGAGATACGAGGAACGGCGTCGTTCCTACGGGAAAGGTGCCTGATTTTTTATAGTAATGTAGGCCGGACGTCGACGGGACGACTGCCTTTTAGTCCCAGGAGATCTCAGTATTCAAAAAGGTTGAGATGCCAGTGGTCCGGGGTTAGATCGCATTCTGCTAAGTGGGCCGCACGGTAGAGTGGAGACTATACACGATTGAACACAAACATTTTGAAACACCAATGCCAGTGGGATTTGCAGACCTATAGCAGCGTACGTTCAAGTAGGCAGACGATCACGTACAAGCCTTGTCAGCTGCCAGTGTCAACATCATGTTCTGCCTTACCAAGGCCCTTACAATATTCTAGTGACCACCTCGCCTAGTGGACGGATTGGTCACTCAGTCAAGGTGCTGAACCATGTGATCCTGAGGCCCCGCGACGAATTCTGTTTTCGGTATTATGTATTGGCCGCCTATATACTTTTCAATATGCGGTATCATCCAGATAGAACCATGTTTGATGTAATGGTGATCTTGAGATCCGGCGGTACATTATTAATGAAGGTTCTCCCTGTTCCGCAGGGGACGTAAGATACTGATCCGCGGATGTGCACGAGGGAAACGGCGAGAGGACTCTACCAATCTGCCTGTTCAGAGTCTTCAACTTGATAGACTCTGGCTATTGATATGTCGACATTTCGACAGTGGCAATCTGATTCTCGTGTGACAAGCTCTGACATTGTTTGGGCACCGGATTGACACCAAGTATAAACAAAGTTCTGTGTTGCGTCTCGTCAGAACAACCCTGATTCAGCCAAGCGCTATAACAGTCCTTGAAACTTGAACGGGTGCCACACATGTGAACAACGACAAATTCTCCGGTAATTTTAGACCCTCCATCCTTTCTCTTTGGCGAGCTCTCGGGGCGAAGTACTGCTCAGGGCTCAGATGCTCGACGTCGTCTGAATCGGTTGTTCGGGAATGCGGCGTACCAAAAACGGTGACTAAACTTCCGACTAGTCTCACGCGCTATCCCAAGCCAGTAAATGTCCACCGATAGGTTATGGGATAGAGCATATTGACGAATGTGTAAGCATCCGCTCCCCTGCTTCCTGCGGCTGTCGACGGGCAACTTGGCAGGTGAACTTCTCGCGACGAATTCGTAAATCCACCCTACAGTATCCGCTTTCCCGGAAAAGATAAAAACCTGACGGTGAGGAATGTCTGTGGCTCTAGCCGTTTAAATAAGACGTCCATCTCCCGCTTTCAACCACGTCCCGTCCTTCGTCCTTCTCACTTCCCACAGCGATGAGCCATCTCGTCGTACAGTTTTTGGCTATAGGTTTCTTTCGGTTCCTCCCTATGGTTGGAGCATTCGACCTATCTGTGAACACGAACGTGAGTCATCTTTCTGTGGTAAATTTCTCGTCTTCACGTTTGTTTTAGTTGGCCATGTGAGTTGTAATGTCCATTCTCTTCGTTGTCCGTTTGAGCTTGCATGGCCCTCTAGATACTGGGGCCAGAATTCATACGGCGCGACAAATCCAAGTGACACTGCAAACTGGCAACAACCCATCTCTTACTATTGCCAAGTGGGCTTTGATTACCTATTCATTTTCCCAACCTTGCCTAACCCGCCGTTGATGACAGGGTGGCTCTACCGCTGACATTATCCCAATGGCCTTTCTGGACGAATTCAATACGACAGGTGGTTTACCATCCGTGAATCTCGCCAACGTGAGCTCAAGCCTGCCATTTCCCTCTCATGACAAACAGTTTCCCGTAGACTTGCAGTACATCTTCAAATGGGGAGTTTCCTGGGACTCAACTTCCAAACTGCAGCTTCCTCGCGCCGGATATCCAGACTTGCCAAGCCGCAGGAAAGATCGTGACCATCTCACTTGGTGGAGCGACTGGCTCAGCCTCCTTCACAGACGATGCTGAAGGTGAAGCTTTTGCGCAGATCATTTGGGACCTCTTTCTTGGCGGATCGAGCACTA
This sequence comes from Hemileccinum rubropunctum, assembly GCA_038089535.1. Taxonomy (NCBI): domain Eukaryota; kingdom Fungi; phylum Basidiomycota; class Agaricomycetes; order Boletales; family Boletaceae; genus Hemileccinum; species Hemileccinum rubropunctum. Next base: position 3,796 of record JBBPLC010000535.1, read on the forward strand.
CCCGACCGTTCGGTGACGCGGTGTTAGACGGGTAAGCCTTCGTAGTCATGGTATTGCATGTCACGCGTGGCTTATCGCCGAAAAGAATTGATATGGATATCGAGGGCGGAACGCAGACGGGATTCACGGCGTTCCTGACAACCCTTCGTCAACTGATGGATGGTGGGAATAAATCGTTCGTATCGTTCTTACTACACTAGATGTGTCTCCCCTCACAATCATGATCTCAGATATTACATCACTGCTGGTCAGCAAAAGGGTATCGAGTTCCTACCTCATGGTTGTTAATATCCTCCACAGCCCCTCAGTGTCCTTATCCTGACGCATACATTGGTGACACACTCAACGCGGTGCCCTTTGATGCCGTATTTGTCCAATTCTGTGAGTATCGTATGTCACAGGATTTTTTTGGACGTTCTCGCTCACTCATCGTGTAGACAACAATTACTGTGGGCTCAACAACTATGACGATCCGAATGTAAGTGATTGCAAACCACCGTATGTATGTCATACACGCTCACCTCACGTTAGGACTGGAACTTTGCTACATGGTATCAATCGTCGAGTATTATTTGCTGTCCGTGGGATCTGATCCGTGAAACAGGGACAATTGGGCTAAGACCGTATCTCCCAACCCGAACGTGAAGGTGTTCATCGGTGCTCCCGCGTCTTCTAGTGCAGCAGGGTCAGGTTACGTCGACGCCTCCACGATTGCCACCGTCATCAGCCAGACACAAAGCCAGTATACATCGTTTGGTGGTGTGATGCTGTGGGACATGTCCCAAGCTTATGGTTCGTGTTTTCTTGTGGTCGGGTGGAACCTTGATCGTTGATACGACTGACTAACCCGTATGATAGCCAATAGTAGATATGATGTTTCTGTGAAAGACGCGCTGACTAGTGGTGGAAGTGTACCGACCACGACTACTTCCGTCGCATCGACAACCCCAGCTACGACGAGTGCACCTGCCACTTCGACTACTCCGCTGACCACCACGAGTGTCGCTCCAACTACAACGGCCGGGACAGGCTCTTGCGCTGGCATTTCAGCATGGCAAACGGATGTTGCTGTAAGTCATACCTCTGTTGTCCCGCAATTTGTGTTTTCGCTGACGATTTCGTCTATCACTAGTATGTGGGCGGCGACCAAGTCACGTACAAGTACGACGGTGGCGTTGTAAATCAAAAGCATTTATCATACTGACCGAGAAATCTTAGTGGGGATCTCTGGACCGCGCAATGGTGGACGTACAACGACGTTCCTGGGGGTATGTCATGCACGAACTTGGTCTCGCAGTATACATGATGATTGACACATCCTCACGCTCATATAACAGGTCCCGCAGGTGTTTGGGTGGATGAAGGGCCTTGCACAACTAGCTATGCAACCGCCATGCCCGAAAGTCAAGGACTTGTGGTCCAGGCGGCTTTTGGAGTATAACAATAAGGCCATGAGGGGTTGGAAAGGAATGCCATCCGTAGCTTGTAGAAAGCTAGGGGCATCACGTTTATTATTGCGATTATGACCATTAGGCACGCAGAGGCAATGCGTAACACGTGAATAACCGATCCATAACAATATCTTTGCCCCGTCACGGTTCTCCTTTGTTTTCCATTGGCATCTTGAGGCATGATGCAACGTCATCACTGCCAGCATATGATCTACTTGGCCAAGATACATCTATACTGTTAGATTGTCCTCGTGCCAATATTAAATAATAGTAGATTAGATAACATCATGATACGCATCAAGCACAGCATTCGGATCTGAGCCCCCCTCCGAAGTACCATGTGCTGCGGTAGGTCCTTTTGCAAACCTCGCCGACTCGAAGTGAAGTTGGAACACCATGGAAAGCACACACGTGGACGGTCATGCTAGTGTTTGTAAGTTAAGTACTCGACATTGAACAGCTTCCAGGCCAGCACATACAGAAAGTTGCAGGTTTCCGTCAGGATAGCGTACCTGCTGCGCGAAGTGTTGTCACGGTCCTTGCCAGTGGGGAAGGTCTCAAGCAAATCACCACACGACCTTTCTCCTTCTGAGCTCTCCACGTACTTGCACTGCCAGTCGTATGCCTTGCCACGAATACTATGAAGTATAAGAAGAGGGACTGGTGCCAACGCACAATCATCATTCAACTCGCATGAAAATGTTCCCTCGATTACTCCCTTTTACTTCTTTCTGTATGCTTGCCAACTTGGCAGTCTCACAGACGACGCAGTCTAGCAACTGCATCGGCGTGATCTCGTCGCTTGATAGTGTGAGCGCTGCAGTCAAATGTACGACCGTGAACATCCGCGCGTTCACTGTACCGGCCGGGAAGACATTCAATCTCAACTTGTTGCCAGGCACCACTGTCAACGTCCGTGAGTCATCTCCAATACTGGATTTTCTCTCTTTTTTTGCGTCATGTTAACCGACGATTGCTTGACAGTGGGAGAGATCCAGTTTGGAAATATAAGTTGGGGAGGTCCACTGTTCCAGGTCCGGTGCGTCGAATTCTCACTGTCGAGCACACTTGTACCGTTTCTGACTTTGTGTTGCCGGTGGCAGAGGAACTAATATCAAATGTAAGTGTGTACAATATCTTTCCAGCTCGACGCCAATATCACGTTTCTAGTCAACGGGAATGGCGAGATTTGGGATGGTGGTGGTCCTTTTCACTGGGTAAGGAAGTGTGGTGACCACAGGCCTACTCATTTTCTGATCCACTGCAGGACGGTTTCGGAACTAACAATGGTACCATCAAACCGCATCCCATGATGAAGTCTGTGCATTTTATCGTGACCGTATCATAACCAACTCACTGGATGGATATCACAGTATCATGATGTCGGGTACACTGTCTGTATGTGACACCTCTGTTGAACGCTATCGTTGGCTGACCGAACTTGAGAACGTTCACGTCGTCAATTCACCCGCACATGCCTTCGCCTTGAACAACCCTGGCCCTCTGACCGTCAGTGGTGTCACTGTTGACAATAGTGAGTATTTATTCTTCTTACCGACGTAGACGCTTATATATTTGCGACGTAAAGGCCAAGGAAACGCCCCCAATGCCAAAAGCAATGGCCTCGCTGCAGGTAAAGGCACTTTTGTTCATGTAGAATGCACCCGAACATTGAACCGACCCACAGGACATAACACCGACGGTTTCGATGTTGTTGGAAACGACCTTGTTATCGAAAAAAGGTAAAAAATATACTTTCCTTTGGGAACTATTTAGAATTGACATCGGGTTCACAGCAAGGTGATCAACCAGGTACTCTCCATGTGTTATGCTTGTTAGTTTGAGAATTTTGCTGACTCGCCTTGCATTCAGGATGATTGCTTGGCACTCAATAGTGGTCAGAACATTACGTTCTGCAACAACTACTGTGGCTGCGGCCACGGCATATCCATCGTACGATTCTTGATCAGTCGCTCGAATGTATATATTTTCATGATCCCAAATCCAGGGCTCGATCACGTCCAACGTTGTGGTCAAGAATGTCCTTATTCAGGGCAATACAGTCGTAAACAGGTGCATCATATCAGACTGACGGATAAAAAACTTGTTTCAGACTGAATGGACGACGCATAGTGCACAAGCATTCCGCATCAAGACCGATCAAGTTGCAACGAAGAGTTCCGTCTCCAGTGTAAACTTTACTGTATGTCGGGTGCATCGTCCCTTTTGTCAGGCTTCTGCATTCATTTGATCGTTTGTTACCCAGAACAACGTCGCGACCGGCTGTACCTCATACGGGGTACTGATTACTCAGAGCTACCCCGCTATTATGGGGTCGCCCGGAAACGGCGTCGTGATCTCTGTTGAGTGGCATTGGTTGAGGCCCCGGCAAGCAGTTTTCTGATTGTGATCATCCTCTTTTAAAAAAGGACATCAATTTCTATCCTGGAACTACTACCGTGGCTGTTGCCGCTGGTGCTCAGAGGGTTGCCGTGGACTGCGGTACGGGGACTTGTAAAGGTACGCACCGACATTTTGTCTACTCTATGTATGCTATGCGCGCCGACAAGAGTGCCGTTGACCGGTTCGTACAGGGACATGGAACTGGTCCGGGTTGAAGACGACTGGTGGCAAGACAGGCCAGATAAGCAACGTCGAGGTCATTGGTTACACCCCGTAGAGCATGTCTTTTCTTTCATAGAGAACATGTTCAACGTATGCGTACAGTATGGTCTTTATCATATGGACGTGCACAGTTGATCGCTTCTACTTACACCCTTAAATAATCCTTGGTTTCCCTTTTAATTCTCCCTTTTAATTCTTACTTATGTATAATCCCTCCCTGAATCCCTCGCTTCGACTCCTTCAGTCGTTCGCTCACATCGACTGAGACAAGATCCTATATTCCGCATTCCACTCTAAATGTTAACTTGCATCAAAATTTCATGTTTCGTTTACTCTAGTCCTAGCTTTATTACTGCGAGATAGGTGGCCAGCGCCCGCTTTTTGTGGTTAGACCGAAATATATCTTGTGTTCCTCACACGAAACGCAAACCAATATGGTACACTGGCAAATAAACAGCCCATTGCAATGAAAAGGAATGATCTCACACGAGTCGCCCCCTGCTTCGATAGCATTTTCAAAATTCGTCGATCACGAGATGCTTCCTCTTGTCTGCTTCAGACTTTGGCCCCGACTCCTAAATAAATAAATAAATTCCGTGTGTGGCCAATGTGAGTCTCTGCATATACGCACCTTGGTGGTCAGCTGTGGTAAATAATCGGCCACTTTTGAAGAGGCGTGGCCACCATCACCCAGTCTGCGACAGGATCCTTGGGTGACACCGCTTCATACCTCAAGATCGGACGCATATATGCTCAGCACGCACCTCGAGAGGAAGTATACTGAAAGAATGGATTAGGGAATCGTAGAGTTTCCTTGGTCGTGAGCGGATCTCTTGTTCTGCCGTATACATCCTCATCATAGTATGACGCATCGCAGAGTGGCTAACTCGCTACGCCGTCGGTATAGAATAATGGTGCTACGAGCGCGAACATCGACGCGGATAAACACTGTTAGTCCGTGCAAAGGATGTCGATGGAAAGAACATACTATGGCCAAACCCTTGTTTGCTGAACCTCTCTACGAAGTAATCCTTTTCCTCTCTAGAAAAAGTATGGAATCGGAGGGATCCAGTAACCGCGGCGGTCGTGGAAACCGACAACAAGGTATAGAAAGACTTGCAGTGTTCCTCAACGTGCCTCTCAACGTGCGTCCGACGTCTCTATTCACCTCAACGATAACCTGAGACGTGTTTTGTGCGAAAAATACTTGGTAGGACAGCGTTAGTATCAGTGCAGAAGTTGACTCGATTGATCGCGCAAGCACGGTACTAGTGTGAAAACTGAGAACATGACAGGGGGGGGTTGCCCTCGTCTTTGACTTACCGGCTGGTACTCGCCCAATAACAGCAGAGAACACATCGGGACGCCTCCTCGCAGCATCGTAGCATGTGACCGAACCCCAATCATGACTTCATGACAAAGATTCAGAACATTTGGTAGCTAGAGAGCGAAACATACTCCATGCAGATTGCAGATGAAACTCGAGCGTGCTTATGAGACCACACGGTAGACCGACTATGGTTACGATCACTGATTGTCCTGCACTGCAACCGGTCAGTAAGACATAATCATTTTTTGCTCCGCCTCACTCGCCCAACGCACGAGCCAGTTCTTTCCAAAACACACGCATTCAGCACCAGCACCAAAGCCAAGGCCGAAGTGGAAAAGCTACTCACCAACGCACCTGTAGTGTTAAGCGCTTAGGACAACACCATTCCGACAAGGCCAGCATTCACGTTGCTCATCATAACGGCAGCAGCGACCAAGATGGCGGTGAACAGAATGATGACCACATCGACGAATTCCAAGTGGGCGCCAAGCAATCTGTTGAGAATAATCCTGGGAAGATAGCATGTTACGACCGATCCAAAGCTCATTTTCTGCGGCATATGTGGGCGAATTCGAGACGGCGTCGAGCCGCTTGAGTTCATGAGGGACTGAACCTTGAATGACCTGGTAGCGCGCTGAGCAGACAAGAATGGGCATGATTGGCCGGCGACGATATACTCACTCTTGCGAGGACCAAGTTGAGGGGGGGGGACGTAGATGTCAGGAGAAGCCAAGTTCAAGATCCTGTCGTCTTTGATCAACAGATATGATTAATCAAATAGTTCAAATATCACACCATACCTTCCAGTTGGTGTCGTTTCGAAGTAGCTCAATAGCGCCCTCACGACCGATTCCAGCATCTGTCAGACATAATTAACTGTCCTCTCCGTGACATCCTGAAGTGAACAAACGTACCGCGTCGTGCAAATACTTGAAGCTCCTCAATGAACACAAGACCCAAAGGAGCAAACCCACGGTGGCAGTCACTAGGATCGACAACAAGCAAAAAAAGCCATAGCCAAGCGGACGAGGATCACTCAGACCAGCATTTCTTCCAGATTCGTGGTTGCCCTCGCCCCCAAAGCGAAGCACATGACCAGACACGACCAATACCAACTGACTAGATATCATGATGTCGTGGATCGTAGCGGACAAAATCTTGGAACGAGTGAGTTACCTCGACGCCAACGACGAGTATCCGATACATACCAAGGGTTCTGAGCAGCGTATACAATGCTGCCAGACAATATGATCTCTCCTTCCGTCTTGCGCATGTTGCCGTAAGTAGAAAAAAAAAAAAAAGCTAGACAAAAGACTGCTCTGCGCTTATCGTCCCATCGATACATGTCTATTTCGACGTCGCAAGGACATGCTCACCTTTCCAGCGTTCGCATGGTCATATTGCTGCCTTCGAGCGCAGGTTGGATACTGTTTTCGGTCCACAAGCACTCTCCGTCCTTGACAAAAACCTCCATGATGTCGAATGTGACTTGACTGAACTGTATATGGGCAAGCAACGTGAGGACTGTGATCATCCAATGGGAGGAACGCTGCGTACCGAGTCGAGAGAATTGGTGAAGCGTAAAGACCGAAATGGAAGGGAAAATGACGTCGGCAGCGAGAGGATTCGTCGAAAAATACTGAAGCGGTTGCAAAAGAGCTAAGTGCAACGATCACTGTCAAACAGTCAGCAGAAGGGGACATAACAACGAGAGCACGTACACGGAATACCACCCCAGAAAGTGATGTTCACAATCGTGACAACGTCAATCTTGCAGAGCATCTTGAAGTCGAGATTATTGCGGATGTGCAAGACACGACAGATGAAGGAATAATTCCATGAATAGAGCTTCATGCTTGACGGGGGATGATCATGCATTGACGCTTGAGAGAAATAAAACACTTACCTCTTGATGTTGGCGAAGAGTTCGCTCATCAACCTTGTACACTTATCGCGATTCTTCATCTGTTTCTTTTGCATCTTCTTCGAGATTCGAGCAACGAACGCATTCCAGAAGAGAGACATGCCTGGTATCGAAGATGGCGATGAAACCATAGCTGCAGAGATCCTACATTCTAGTTGCATCGACGGACATCAAATTTACGATATCGCCGGATGCATGGCCACGTCCGTCACTGGAGAGGACAAGGGCCGTGTTTGTAGATGTTTGTGACAAGACCAGCGCGAATTCGCATGCTTGTCTCGAAACGGATCTGGAAATACTGGAGAGAAAAAGTTGTTGAACTAGGTAAGAGGATGGCGATCGCATATCCATAGAGGGGGGTTTCGGTGATGAGCTGTGAGCCCTTGTCTCCCGGTATTCAGAGATGTAAGAGAGGAGTTTGTCGAGTGCGCGTTAGAGATCGTTTCCAAGGTCGACGGACTGAGTCATGAGAACGACTAAATGCTCGATATGTTGGCTGTGAGTATCGGACTCTCGGTATCTAGATGATGGGTGTCGTCAGGAGAGAGGCACTCGATCGCAAAAGAAATCGAGCTGATGGCCTGAACGTAAGAGCGTGTCCAGAAGAGGAGGATGTGCGCGTGCGAAGATGGTTGAGATAAGTCAAGCAGAGGGTGAGAGGTTCGAATGCATACAACAGTTCGACAACGCGGTGGAGATGCGGTCGGTGAGGATGAGCGCGACTCCCTCAGAGTGACGACACGTAGAGTCGCCAAAGAATGCGGCTGCAGCGCTTTCTCAGAAGGACGATCCATTGTACTTACAGGGGGTGACACCCAGTCCGGTTCCTCAAGCAACTCCAGTACGACGACAGACCAGCCACAGGACAGGTGACCAAGTAAATGCGGGAGCTCCATCTTTAAAAGCTGCATACGCCAGATGAACATCTTCTAAGTATGTTCGAACGAAATTGAGGAATATCCGCTTCTTGTGGTGGGTACGCAACTGCCGCTTCGACGTTACTTCTCGAACATGTTCTTAGTAATGTGTGAACGGGATCCCTGTCGACACAGACAGCCAGAGACCATCGCAACTATAGGTGGGACCACACTATCGAATGATAAGCTCTGGAAAATTGAAATTGTGTTTGCACATGTTAGGATCAGGAGGTAGGAGTTAGTGGCGCCAAGTTCGCAACTCCCCTCCATCCAAATTGTACCATCATGTCCGATCCCATGGACGTTGACACTCCATCTGCACCATCGACGCTCAACGAAGTTGACAGCTCAATCAATGTAGACAAAGTGTTGCGCGACTTTATTCTTCCGAAGCCACGAGCCCCGAGTGATGAAGTAGTACCCAGCTGATTTCCGTGACGCTAGAGGAACGGTTCGAAGACGACTTTAAGAAAGTCTTGCCTGAAATTCCAAAACGTCCAAGTTCCGGCTTCGAAGAACATGGATGTAAAGTTGAGCTCGATGGTCTAAAGCACCTCGATTGGGTATACCGGGAGGGAAAAGAGAAGAGAGAAACATGCTCGTCAGATGCATCGCCAGATGTGCTGAAAGCCATGGATCATGTCCTTCTCCTGTCGGTGTTGCTCAAGGACGGCACTACGCCTAAAAAGGTGGCTGCAGAATGGGAGAAACAGGGAAAGGAGAACGAACTACCATAGTACCGAGATGGTACGACAGTGGCTAAATTTGGATGCGTCTGTGAGTGCTTTCATTCGGTGCCTGTTCGGAGTCCATCAATGATGTGACATGAACAGACTCATCCTACCGACGGGCCGTGGTGAAGTAAGTACGATATCCTGATCGTCCTGAGTGTTACAGTCTTTGGACAACACGTGTTCGCCCACGGACGTGGTGGTACTAGCGAAACTTTAGAGTAGGTTCACTCCGATGAGACTCGATGTTGAATTTCGGATGTGTGCCGCATCAATAAATCTCGCTCGTTACCTCTGTAGGCCATAATGCGATACGACGTCAAGGTAAAAGACAAGTTTAAATAATATAAAATAGATAAAAGTGCGGAGATGACTCGGATGCATACAGAGAGCATGTATTGCAATGCATAGCAAATGATAGCATGGACAACGTGGCATAACGTGAGTGATCTAGTGATCGTCGATGAGGGCATGAGAAGAAAAAGGTGGATATGATATGTATACAGCATCGTCGTGATGGTGGTCATGACCATCTAAAGCGTCTAACCCGTAGCACACACCAAGTCAAAAAGCAAGAAGAGAAGCCGGACGAATAAAAAGAACAAGCAAAAAAGGAGGGTTTAACGAAGGACCAGCTCGTTGAACACAAGAAAGGCGAAGAAAGGACCGACGTCCTGATGTCGCGTACAACATCAACCCACTTGCCTTCTCGCATCGATATCGGAGGGCAAAGTTCCTGCCTCTGGTAACAAAAAAAAAACCTCACGCGGTCACACCCCATTGGGCTGCAACCCGATCCCGATCGTCTGTCTCAACAACAACTCCACTCGCTCCCTTTCATCCGAAATCCGCGTCATCTCCTCCTCCCACCTCGACACCCGATGTTCATAAATCACTCGTAGACTGTCGAGACTACCCAACGCCGCCTCGAGTGCGCGCTTCAGTTCCGTCTCCCGCGCCTCGGATGCAGACGTGTCGTCGCCACTGCCGTCGCCACCCGAGGCGCGCGACGTGTTGTAGATCAGCCGCTCGAGGAGCGAGGACGTGGACGTGGACGGGCGCGAGCGCATGGCTTGACGACGAGACGCGATGCCCTTGAATGCGGTGCGCATTTGAGTCATAGCGGGTGACTTGGTCAGCTGGTCGCGCCGCACTGCCCGCGAAGTCAGTGTGTGCAATTTTGTTGAGTGAGAGGGGGCGGCAAGGAGGATCATCGTCGTATCTGTTTCGCAGTCCAACGCTTGGAACTATGAACACCATCCAAGGTCAGCATCAATCGGGTGGAGAGAACAAAAGAAGAAAAAGCGAATAGCTCACCGCTTGCTGTAATGCCTCCCACCGCGTATCCCATTTCCGTCGTCTCTTTTCGACGTTGGAGATAAACGTCGGATGATATTCGAGGTCCAGCAGCTCGTCCTTGTCGCCTTCCTCGTCGATCCATTCCGCATCCTCTGCATCCCCGTTCACCCATGCGGGCTCTTCATGCACCTCGTACTCCCCCTCGCCTGCCGTCTCCTCACCCGACGAGTACGGTTCCGGACTTGTGTCCCGCGGCTGCGTGCTCTCCACGCGGGGCGGTGGCTTGACCGCTTTTTGTTTCGGGGTCCGTAGGTTCGAGGACTTTTCACGCCGCTTCAGTCCCCTCCCGCGGCTCGTCGGGTAGGGCAAGCTGACGGGTTGATGGCTCGGCGAGGACTGTAAACTCATCGAGTCGAACCGACGACCCCCAAAGGCGCGCGAGGCCTGGAGGAACGCCCATGGGTTGTATCCCCCACCTGGGAAGGGGGTCGAGGAAGGCGAAAATGTGGAGTCAGTCATGGCGGCATTGTTGTTGAGTGCGTACATTTGCATCTGGAGCGCGAGTTGCTCTTCGATCACGGAGGGATGGTTGGGATCGTAGCTGGAAGACGGGGCGGTGGGAACGGCATGTACAGGGTATGGAGTACGACGGACGTGGGTAAAGGGATACGGATAGGGCGAGCCGACAGGTGGAGCAGGACTGGGTTGGATGCTGGAGACGAACGGAGATGGTGATGGTGCGGCAGTTTGGCTATGGGGCGTAGGAGGTATGGGTGCGTTGGGACGTGTGGACTGGAAGTACATTTGGAGGTATGCGGCGGCAGGATCGTCGTAATAGTGATCTTCTCTGTGGACTTGCGTCTGAAGGGGATGTGGCCGCGTGTTTTGTTGATTTGGACCGAAGCTCGGGGATTGCTCGGGAACGCGGTTGCTTCGATCGTCGTTGAAAGAACGGCTTTGCTGATGTCTCACTGTTTCTTCTGAAGTCCCGTGGATCTGCTCAGCATTCACCTGGACGGAAAGCGTGGGTGACTCACGGCTCTCTTCCGATGGTCTGGGTAGGGGCTTGGCATTCACGGCGGCATCCAGGCTACGGAGGCCAAGCTGGTCGGTGGAACCATTTCGGTGATGTTTTGTAAGGCTCGCGAGACGATTATTAGGGTGTGAAGAGACGTAATGGCGAGGGGGGTATGTCTCGGGGAGGGTGACGCTTGGTGAGCGCGGGGTGTAACTTGCTGAATCGCCATCGTGATCGTTATCGTTACCATGGCGGATATATCCGGTCTCGGTCTCAATTAGTGTGTCGTCATCGTCATCGTGAGGGGTATTTCCGGCATGATCGTACTGGAGGAGAGGGGTGTCATCTTTTAACGACGCAGCGACGTCGTCTTCGGGCTCCTCCTGGACAGGAAGAGACTTGTCAGGCGTGCGCGTTTTCATCGCCTGGAGGGGTGGTGTCTGGCTAGCAAGTTTGCTGGCGGCAGGGGGTGTAGCGCGGGTATTCTCGCTGGTTGCGTTGGAAGATCTGCGAGCTGTTGGGGGTGTCGGGACCCGGGCATGAGGTCCGGAAGAAGACTGATAAGACTCGCGCTTTAGGGAGACATAGTCTCCCGCGGTGGCACTTTCGCCGGAAGAACCTTGAGGCGTATGATAAGGCGGTGATAAGCGATCCGGGGATGGACCTCGTGCCTGAGCGTGCCCCTGAGGGGAGTAGGAAGGTGAGTTGCCGGGGCTGGCAGGGAGAGGGCGGTTGCGAGGCTGGATGCTGTCGCTCGGCAGAGAATCCCTCTCGCGGTCGTTGACCCGAGTGGGTCTCCTGGGAGGGATCGCCTGATTGTCTGCGTCTTTGGGGATGGTGTGTTCGGCTGCGCGAACGCGGTCAAGGACGGTGTCCTTGTGAGGGGAAGGTGCTTCTCGGACGTAGACTGCACCGCTTTGAGCGCCACCGGCGTATGCGACGCCGGATGTTCCTGGTGCAGCTGGTTGCTGACTCAGTGTTTGTGCATAGTCGGCGCGTTCGATCTCTGCCATCAGCTCATCGGTCATCTGCCAGTTTTCTTCCATGGCATGGAACGAGGCGAGGAAAGGGGGTGCAATCCTGGTGATGGGACGGGGATATCCCATGGTAGGATTGATGGGGACGTGCACGTGGATGTTTGGTTGGGGCTGCGGAGGAGGCTGAAGAATGTTGGGTTGTGTGACGGGGTGGATGGGAGGAGCGGGAGGAGTGTAGTGGTCCTGCACGTCTTCTCTGGGTGGCTTTGAGAGGCCGTTCGATGGAGGTGTGGTCGAGCGCCTGGACTGGAGGGCAAGGTTGGCGGAAGGGGGGCTCTGCTGTGCGGGGCGTACGTTGGCAGCGTTGAAGACTTGCATGACGGATGGGACGATCGGGAGAGATTGTGCTTTTACTGTGCGTTGTCTGTCACGCGGGGATGGGGACATTTCACGGGGCGGTGAGTTCTGAGACGGTGCTGAAGAGGCTGATGAGTTGGATATGAAGGTTGATAGATGTACTTACACTGATACATCTGTGACTTTCTGGATCTGTGCGGGGAATTGCTGGACATGGGGGAAAACAAAACGAGGGATTTAAGAGATCTTGTGGGTTGATAAAGCACGTACGCGCGTTTACAACGTGTTTCGGGGACAACGTTGTTGGACCACGAATGGAAGCTGCCTCGAGGCGATCCGTTATAACAACAACACAAAAAAAAAAAAAAAAGGCGCAGTCTGTTCAATTCTCTAGAATGGATTCGTTAGCGTACTTGATTTGTCAACTAATTGAATTGAATTGAGGTAACGTTGTAGTTGTTGCACTACGACCACGATGACTGCCAGAAGTAAAAGGTACATCTCAATGTCATCGCCAACAAAGTTCTTCAATCTCTACGATGCGCTACCCCCGGATGCACAGCAGCTCCTCGTACAGAGACATCTAGCAACCCTCCTCGACACCGTGCCAAGGGACAGGCAGAAACGAATCATCGCCGCCGCGAGTGACATGCACCGCCGCTACACAT